>QEOT01123581.1:24840-71023 GCA_003123785.1 Pterocarya stenoptera
TTTGTCTCTTGAAGAACAACTCCACCAACCATACATGAGTTTAATTAAGGCAATGTTTGGGTAGTGAGGTGGTATCAAGTTATTTATGAATAATAATAAAAGGGTAGTAAAAAAGTAATGATAAAATATTGAATAGTAATACAAATTAGATGAAAAATAATGATAAAATATTAAATAGTAGTAGAGTGATATCTATCCAAACACAGCCTTAGTCAACTTAAAAAAACTACCTTAATTTGTTTCTTCTATTCATGAATTATAAAACAGTGCAATTGATCATAATATTATTAATTTTACCTAGTTCAACATGAGAGAAGAGAGCTCAACCTCCAAGAATTAATAATATGATTCTACATCAATAATTGTGTCGAGCCTGAATTTGGAGATCAGATTACCATTTTATCATTGATTTTTCATGCATGATTTACTATGAAAGTACTTCGACAAAATTATATATATAAATAAATATATATTTATATATATATATATATATATAAAAGAACCAACCGGCCAAACGGAGGAATTAGTTGCAGAATAATCATTAACAAGACTACGCAAAAATAATCACGGATTTGAAAGTACTCGGTCAAAAAGAGAATAAAAAAACGAAAGATAGATGGTAAGTTGGCTTGATTTATTTCTATGGACAATGATAATTTTTATTACATATACTCATTTCTCTCCATGAGTTCAATTTGGACTCGACATTTGATAAACTTGGTCTCTGTTACTCTTCTCAAGGTCATGCGTCTTCTCGATCCAAATCATTGGCATTAGTATCATTGCTAAAAATTGATTTCATCTTAAAAGGTGTTACTGAAATCGATTTGGACGCAATTGTGTGGTTTGGGTGATTTTTTTTACGTTGACCATATCCACGCCGCAATATGTTACTTATTGCGTCAAGATTTATGTCGCTGTAATAAATGTCGCTGCTAAAAACATGTTACAACCAAATCCGTGTTTATTGAAGCAACTTTTACTGGATGCAAAAACAACTAGAAAGTTATGTTGCAGTGGTTTTTTCGCCGCAACAAACATAACATATATATATATAGGGAAATGTTAGGGAGTCCGTTTTGGGCTCCCGAAACATTTGCCCGATTATTATTTTTTTATTCAGTGATTAAGAAAATATTGTTTAATAATATTATGAATTTTTAAATTTTTTTAAAATATTTAAAAATGTTAAAAAAATGATATGAAAAAAAAAAACAAAAATTCTTTAAAAAAAATTTTTTCACATAATTTTCTGAACGCTTTTATATATTTTTAAAAAAACTAAAAAACTCACAATATTATTAAACAAGATTTTTCTTAATCATAAAAAATTAGAAAACAGAATCGGATAAATGCATCGGTAGCCCAAAACGGCTACCTAGCATTTTTCATATATATAAAGCGGTTTGCAATTTTTTCCCCAGCCCGATTTCGTAAACCCATTTCTCCTGCCCTCTCGCTGCCGACCCTTCCCATTCACCTCATTCGCCGCTCGCCGTCTCGCGGACTCAGAAGCCTTTGTCAACTCCACAAGCTTTATGTATAGTCTCTCCGATCATCGGCAGCTTCCATGAACTTTCTTGGGTACTCAGACTATCCATCCATTAATGCATCTCTTGACTTTTTGTTTTTTTATTGCCTTTTATGTTTTACATTTCGTTAAAGAGGCGCATGCCCTTGTTGATCAGTTGCATGCTGGTATTCAAATTTTCTTCGTTTGAATTAAGCCTAGGATGAATCAAAAGGGCCTCTACAAATTAGAAGGCTGCCACATGCTAATTATTACCAATTACTAGGATATAGATTCAATTCATTGTGCAAGTCCCAGCTAGGCAGCTAGTTCAAACAACTTTTTGTTTGAATATTATACACACTTTTAACTAATTATAAGCATTTGAAAACCTACATCATAAATTACAAAAACATGTAGAAATTACGAAAATAAAAATATATATTAATTGTGTCTCTTTAATTTATTAAAAAATTATAATGTTATATTCTATCAAAATCTGACTGGTAAGAGTACTAGTAGTGGGCTCAACAAACTTTAGCTAAAATTTAACTAAGAAATCCACTTTTACAAATTTTAGCTAGTCACTTTTCACAATATCAAATAACAGGCTCAACAAATCTTTCACTATTCTATTAAAATATTAATTTTAAACTTTTCATTTATTTTAATTCTAATTGTAATTTAAATTTCTCTAACGGTTATATATTTTTGTAATCAACTAACCAAAAAAAAAAAAATTAAGAGAACAATTAACTAAAATATGGTTTGGTAAAACAAGTGCGGTACTTAACAGATGCAGTAAAATATAGTTCACAAAACAAGAAAAAAAAAAGTGATATATTGTTTCAGAGGAGAAAGAAGAGAGTTGTGCCCATTTGTTGGATTTTTTCTACTGCAGAGGAGTGAGAAGCAGCGGGAAAGATAATATTTTAGTTAAAAGTAATATTTAGCCAGCCTATTTTGGCGCAACAAATTTAGTTAGCCCCTTCATCTGAAGTTAAATTTATTAGACATTTAGCTAGTCTAATTCTAGACTTTATTTTGCACTTTAGCTATTCTTTAGCTAAAATTTAGTTTTAACTAGCCCACTACTAATACTTGATAGTGCCACATCACTCATTTTTACCTATTTTTTTTCATTGTACGTAACCACTAAAATATAATAAGACGAATGACTTATTTTTAAATTTTGATATATAGCTGGTAATTAATGTTGTGTAAGTTTTCACAAATTGAGGTGGAATATCACATCAAAAAAATTGAGAATCTTCTCATAAGCAACTATTCATCACTTCACACCACATATCTTATGAAAAATACTCTTACATTTTATAAAATTAAAAAAACTACATATCTTTTAAAAAAACTTATAAGTGTGAAGTATGAGAATGAACAATAACTGATGTATATTAAATCTCATCACATAAAATATTTGGTGATTAAGGTGAAAACTGAAAGTGTATTTCTTTAATTTCCAGCCAAAGGATATATATTAAAATATATACGTTCAAAATACGTACCTGATCTATCCTTCATTTTTTATTAATCTAAAAAGAAGAAGGCTGCAGGCCAATCCCGAAATATTTTAATGGCAACGTCGAAATATTCAAATGATCATGCATTAATTATGACATTAATCATCAATTACGACCAGTAATTAAGCACATTAATTAATGTAGACTCAAGAGGGGTATGCATGCTGTATAGATTATTAATTGATCTAGCTCGATCTAATTATTTTATTTTCTAAATTAAAGCAAATAAAAAAAAAAAAGTCTAGCTTTATGGTACGAAATTCCGATCGAGGGACAGTCTGCCAATTTGTCTTTCTTAAAGAACAACTCCACCAAACCATACACGAGTTTAATTAAGGGTCGATATCAAATTATTTATGAATAATAATAAAAGGATAGTAAAAAACTAATAATAAAATATTAAATAGTAATTAATAATAATAAAATGTAGATGAAAAATAATAATAAAATATTAAATAGTAGTAGAATAATCTCTATCCGAACACAGCCTAAGTCAACTTAAAAAAAATACCTTAATTTGTTTCTTCTATTCATGAATTATAAAACAGTGCAATTGATCATAAAATTATTAATTTTACGTAGTTCAACAGAGAAGAGAGCTCAACCTCCAAGAATTAATAATATGATTCTACATCAATAATTGTGTCGAGCCTGAATTTGGAGATCAGATTACCATTTTATCCTTGATTTTTCATGCATGATTTACTATGAAGTACTTCGACGAATGAGTTTTGTTATATACAAATAAATTTATGTATCAATTTGCGTTTTAATGTTGTTATTTTTATATTCTAAATTTAAATTAATATTGTTTTCAATAAAGTCTAATTTCTAACAAATCAAATTGAATAGGTGCGCGTATTAGTACGCAGAATTGCTTGTAACTAGATTTTTCTGTAGAGTAATCATTAACAAGACTACGCAAAAATAATCACGGATTTGAAAGTACTCGATCAAAAAGAGAATAAAAAAAAAACAGTTTTGCTACATGCAACAGCCTGGTGCAATCGGCGCGCAACCGGCGTCTCATTTAATAAATTTTTTTTATTTCTTTCTCCCTCTCTTTCCCTCCATTTCGCTTTGTTCTCCCTCCCACTTTTTCATTCGTTCCTTCTTTCTCCCAAAGATAGTTCTCGAAGCCCTTTGTCTTCAACCCATCGAAACCCCCATTCCCACGAACACAGAAGCTATCATCGACCGTAGACCTCTCTCTCACCCACGACAACGATCGCGACTCAAAGATCTGGACTGTGTGACAACGGCAACCGCAACAATTGGAATCCTTCACCCAGCGACCACAGACGGAATGCTTCACTCCCACTCTCTGGTTTCACTCTCGCACGAACACAGAAGCCACAGACCAAAAAACAAAGCCTGGGAAGATGAAGCTTGGGAGAAGACAAGGAGAAGACAAAGCTCGGGAGAAGACAGCTTGAGCCAAGACGAAGTTGACCCATTTCATTTCCCTCCGCTTTCATTTTCTTTCTGTCTTTTTTTTTTTTTCTTTTTGCCACGTCATCCATGAGGCCCTGGCATGGATGCAGGCCGGAGGATTCTGTGCTTGTCTGCCTTTTGGACCTTCAGCACGAAGCTTCTGCAGTCATTTCGTAGCATCTTGTCAGCGTTGGTCCATGCTAATACGGAGAAAGTTGTCCTCGACAGTTTAGTTGGGGTCGAGGTAGAGAACGATGTCATTAGGCTTCTTGCCGGTGACAAGGTTGGTGAAATCGGAGTCTTCGAGACTAGACAAGGAGTTAAGGTAGAGGGAAATCTTCGATAAAGCTGATTCTCTTGCATACATTCATTGAATTCGGGGACTTTGAGGAACTGGTGAACATGAAAGCAATCTTTGATCCATCTCCACCATTTATTCACGACATAAATCAACTCAGTTTTGAATAGAAGCAGCACCCAAATCAACACGAGAAAACAAACATGTACTACACCGAGAAGAATCAGGGTTCAAACACCCATAAAATATAATAAAAAATTAAAAAAATCTCTTTATGGGAGTTTCGAATTTTCCTTTTGGATTTTGGGGGTGAGTGATCACAGAGAAAAATATGTGACGGAGAGAGAGAGAGAGGTGGACGGGGGAGTTGAATTTTCCATTCTCTTCTCTGCACTTTTGAGTAGCACGACAAAGATGAAGAGTGAGCTGAACGAAATGAGGAGAGAAGTAAAAAATAATAATTTTTTTTATAAAAGGTGGGCCCGGTGACGCGGGGGTTTCTTCAGCCGGTTGCAAGTAGACTTTTTGAAAAAAAAAAAGACAAATGGTAAGTTGGCTTGATTTATTTCTATGGACAATGATAATTTTTATTACTGACTGAATATACTCATTTCTCTCCATGAGTTCAATTTGGACTTGACATTTGATAAACTTGGTCTCTATTACTCTTCTCAAGGTCATGTGTCTTCTGGATCCAAATCATTGGCATTAGTATCATTGCTAAAAATTGATTTCATATTAAAAAGCGTCACTACAACATAACATAGTTTTGCGGCTCAATATTTTCCAGCAAAATCGATTTGGATGCAACAGTGTGATTTGGGCCATTGTTTTACATCGACCATATCCGCGCCGCAATATGTTACTTATTGTGTCGAGATTTATGTCGCTGTAATAAATGTCACCGCTAAAAGCATGTTACAACCAAATCCGTGTTTATTGCAGTGACTTTTATTGGACACAAAAACATCTTGAAATTTAAGTTGTTGCAGCGGTTTGTTTGCCGCAACAAGCATAACATCTATCTATTACTATATATAAAAGCCAAGTTTTAACATCTGATTTGGCATGTAAACCGCATTGATCGGTAATTTCTCCACTCCCAAACATCAACCGTAGCGATATATCTAGAAAATCGCAATCGGTGTTTTCTGATAAGGTTCAGGTTCGGCTACGGAAGAAAAAACTAACACCAAAAGATCACATCCTTTCAAAAATGCAAGATTCTGAAACGACCCATCAAAAGGTGCAACCCAACAGCATAATATAAATCCGAACAACCATGAAATCTTCGCTTTCTCCATAGCATTAGGATGGATAAGCGAAGCAAAAAAGAATTACCGATAACTTACGAAACCACTTTTCTTCATCGGCAAACGATATCATAAGAAAACTATCACCCACGACAAGTGTAACAGGCAGTTACCCAAAAATCACTGCAAATAGAAGGCTTTGTTTTTTACCCACAGAAATAGAGAGGTCAAGTCCATACCAGGCTTTACGTGCAAACAGACAGGTCAGCTCCATACCGAGAGAGAAGTGAACGTGTGACGGCATAGGGAGATGGGCTGAGGTCGACGGTGGTGAGTGCGGCGGCAGAGCAACGCTGTGTGTGTGAGAGAGAGAGAGAGAGAGAAAGTGATGAGAGAAAGAGAACGGAGAGCATCGTGAGAGAATGTTTGGAGTGGCCTTACCGAGAGGAGAACGAAGATCGAGCGCTGGGGGATGCAGTCCAACCGTGGAGTCTTACTTTGCGGCATTCTCTATTGCTGGTGAAGTGCATGAGGGTGGTGAAATGCAGGGGAGTATTGGGGCTGAGAGCACATAAGTTGCTCTGTTTTTTATGCAGGAAACAAGGGCTTTCAGTGCTGTTGAGGGTACTGTTTTTGCTCTGATTCTCGGCCATTTCGCATCTTTGGTGGAGGAGACGGTTGGTCTTCCAACATGTTGTAGATTGTCGGTGAAGTCGAAGGGTCGTCGGTGAGTAAACACAGATGAGTGCCTCAGTTGAATTTGATCTGTTTACTTGGTCTGGGCCTCATTTCAGCGATTTTTCCCATTTCATTAAAGGTTATGGTGATATTGATATGGTGCGGGAGACATGGAAGTGGGAAGGCTCTCTGGCCACAATATGATTGCAATCAATGCCGTGAATAATTTTCATAATTGAATAAAAAGGTTAAAAAATCTCTCTTTGATGGTTGATGTTGCCTTTTGCGTTATGAGGTGCAGTGAGATTGAAAATCGCATTGAGGAAGCTCTAAAGTTAATCGGTTGTACACACCCTCTTGAAGCTTCTCAAATTGAGATTCTAGAACTCTGACTATGGCTCAGAACCAACACTCTCGATCCTGTATGTTTTTCTTTTTCTATAAGAATTTTATTTACTTATTTATTTGAAAGGGCCCATTTGGTTGCAAATAAAACTGTTTTTGTAGATGTGTAATTCTGCAATTTCTTAGCATCGGAGTGAAGCATGAGCTTTTAGATGGTTTAGTTATAGAATTTATGATATGGGTTTTCTGCAATTTTTTCTCCATGTATACTGGATTCTTTTACTTGATATATCTCTATTCGCAATTGCCTTTATTTTATCAATTGCAGCATATTTCTAGCAAATTTTGATATTTTCTATGCAGGATATCCTATTTAGTTCACAATCGGGTCTCCTACTAATTATATCTATTTTACATTTATTTTAAATTTGTTTTAAATTAAACAATCTTTTTTTTTAAATAACAAATTGAACAATCATTTATATATATGAATTATATTTTTAATATTATAAATTGACCATGAAATATTTATTGGTAAAGAGAACTCTTTTATGCATGCTCTATTTTATATATATTTGATATACATTTTTTAATAGTTATGGTAGTGATTATGTATAATAAACTATTTAAAGTTATAAAATTCAGCATAAATAACGGTCTGCGCATTGTGCGGGTTATAGGCTCGTTAATTATATAAAAACCAAGTTTTAATTGCTGACTTGGCCTTCTCTCCACAATATTCGGCTATCAGGTTTCGGACTTCCAATTAAAACCTCACAATACGGAATTGAATCGGAGGGAACCTAACTTGGCATCAAGCGGTGGTTTGAAATGATGAGGGGTAGCAATTGATTATTTGTAGTTAAATGAACCAAGCGGTGGTGTTTTTTTCAAAGTTCCAAACCGTGCTATCTATTGCTATTGTTTCATTATAACCGACGCTTTGAAAATGAGGTAGCACCGAAAACAACATAGAAAATAAGGAAAAATTACAAATTCTGAAGTGGTGCAAAATGCTAATGAGGTAGCACCGAAAACAACACAGAAAATAAGGAAAAATTACAAATTCTGAAGTGGTGCAAAATGCTAATGAGGTAGCACCGAAAACAACACAGAAAATAAGGAAAAATTACAAATTCTGAAGCGGTGCAAAATGGCCACTAAAAAAAAGGGGAAGCGGTTTTCTACTTTTCTAAAAGAAACTGTAGAAGAAGTTTTCATTCACTCTTTCTGTTGAAAATTATCTTCTATTCTTGCACTTTCTTCTTCTTCTCTCTCTCACAAATAAAGTAAGGCCAAGCCACTGTACTTTCTGCATTCAACTGCTTCTCTGGTGTGTAGGTGCTGAAGTTCAAAGGAAAATAAAATAGGTGAGTCTGACTTGCTTTTGTGTGTTTCTGGTATATACAGTCTTTATATGTATTACACATGTTTGTTCATAATCCTAAGAAATGAAGTAACTGATACAATAAATGAATCATAAAACTTAAAAACTTCTGGAAATTCAAGAAAGCTTCCAAGTTTCAGGTTTGGTGGTTTGAAGAAAAGCAAAATCATCGAACTAAAACAATCTAAACATTGTTTTAACATAAACAAACAAAACACCGTGTACTTACCGAAGATAATGTTTTTCTTCTATCTATCTTTATGGCAACCATACTATTATAAGAATCTATACATGAATGCAATTCACATCAGTTTCAAAAAATCTCAACCCAAAAATTTCATAACTGATACAATAAATGAATCATAAAACTTAAAAAATTCTGGAAATTTAGAAAAGCTTCCAAGTTTCAAATTTGGTGGTTTGAAAAAAGCAAAACCATCAATCCAAAACAATCTAAACATTGTTGATACATAACTTATATTTTTGTTTGTATGCTTAGTAAACAAAAAAACACTGTGTACTAACAGTAGATAATTTCTATCTTCAATCTATCTTTATGGCAACTATGTATTACACATGTTTGTTCACAATCCTAAGAAATGAAGTAACTAATACAATAAATGAATCATAAAACTTAAAAACTTATGAAAATTCAGAAAAGTTTCCAAGTCTCAGGTTTGGTGGTTTGAAAAAAAGCAAAACCATCGATTTAAAACAATCTCAACATTGTTGAAGCATAAACAAACAAAACACTGTGTACTTACCGAAGATAATGTTTGTCTTCAATCTATCATGGCAACGACACTATTATAAGAATCTAGACATGAATGCAATTCACATCAGTTTCAAAAAATCTCAACCCAAAAACTTCGTAACTAATACAATAAATAAATCATAAAACTTAAAAAATTCTGGAAATTCAGAAAAGCTTCCAAGTTTTAGATTTGGTGGTTTGGAAAAAAGCAAAACCATCAATCTAAAACAATCTAAACATTGTTGAAACATAACTTATATTTTCGTTTATATGCTTAATAAATAAACAAAACACTGTGTACTTACAGAAGATAATTTCTGTCTTCAATCTATCTTTATGGCAACCACACTATTATAAGAATCTAGACATAAATGCAATTCACATCAGTTTCAAAAATTTTGAACCAAAAATTTCCTCACTAATAGGGGATTCCAAAAAAATAATTATAACATAAGTCACTCAATGAACTTAAATAAAAAAGAAAATTTTACACAAACAAAAAACAACACTTTTAATAATCTATAAGTAGTTTTAGCAAAGAAAATTATACAAATACAATCTCAAATTTTAGAACTTCAGAAAAGCTCCCAAGTTTCTGATTTGGTTGTTTGAAAGAAAGTCCCAAATGCATGGCATGCCTCATAATCACCAGAAGGACCCTTTTGAGATAGTGATGAATGACAGAACATATACCATGCCAAGTAAGAAATTCCATATGTGAGAAACAGATAGGCCTATTTCCATTACGAAGCATCAACAAGCCAAACATACAGCAAACTGAACTAAATCCAGCAACATTGAAGCCATAAGAATGCTCAGAAAGATTAAAAACTGATTTATTTAACTTAAAATACTTCTCATCTGTCAAAGCACTAAGACAAGTTGACCCACCTCACTCATAAGCTTGGCCAGTTTCAACCTATCATGAGAAACCTTCAGACCGATTGACGTAAAATATACAACTTTAAAAAGATAAAATATATAAATACAACCTCCAATTTTGGAAATTCAGAAAAGTTCCCAAGTTGCAAATAACTCATTATCCCCTTAACTAATCATTTTATATAGGCATGCAATTACAAGCAAAGAGAAACTAAAAGGCATTTTAACAACCTATAATCCTTAATTGACCTTTTGGGTATGCATATTGATGAGAGTGAAGAACGAAGACTAAAAACAAGTCATTGATGAAATAGATGGAAATTACTCACAGGAATAGTAAGATTCGCGATGAGGAAACACTCAAAAGCCTAAACTTCCGTAAGGAAAAAGGAGATGATATGGAAAAACCCTAATTTCACAACAGAATACCCACACATTAGAGTAAGAACACGCAAACCCATAAAAAAACGAATACACGTTTAATCTTTCTCAAGAAATAATTCATGGAAAACCCGAGAAAAGCATAAGACCTTCAATTTTTTTAACTTACAACATTCGAGCCAACTCACCATACCGATTAGCTCGCCGAGAGAGAGGAAAATAAAATCTGTAGCCTCGGGAACAACTGGAAGTGGAGGAGAACGACATTGTGTCAACGTGAAAGGGTTGTTGAGTCGTTGACGGTGTTAGAGAGGGGTTTGGCTTGAGAAAGGGCTGCATGAGAGAGGGGTTTGGCATGAGAGAGAGGCAGAGCATATATGAGAGATGAATTGTGCGAGGCAGGGGTTTGGCATGAGAGGGGTTGGAGTGAGAGAGGGGTTTGGTGTGAATGGGGTTTGGATTGAGAGGGAGGCAGAGCAGGCGTGAGAGATGGATTGTGCGGCGCAAGAGAGAGAGAGAGAGGGGAGGGAAGAGAAGTAAGAAGGGTTTTCATCCTTGTGGCAAAACACTGCCGTTTAGGTAGTTGAGGATTGAGTTTCATTTTTGGGCTCAATTGTTACACGAATTGGGCATTTTTCAGATCCAAAATTTTATTATTTTGAAAAATAGCCAATTTACAAATTATATCACAAATTATATCAAAGAGAAACTAAAAGTTATTTATGTTCATAATAAAATATCTCACCATTTATGTTCATTATTTAAAAGTTTTGGTTTGATATAAATACTTATATTGTTGTTTATCTCAGATCATTTGTTCTATGGTAACCATTTTCATGCATTTATTCGTGATATAATTAATTTGCTTATGTTAAGTTAAACTATTGATTATTGTGGTGCAATACACTGTGCTTTTTATATATGCATTTGAATTTTAAGATATATTTAGTATATGTATTCTTCTCAGGATATGGGAAAGCGAAAAAGCAAATCCAATCTAAAAAACATTGGAAAAACTTTAAAGAGAAAGATTCTGAGTTTATCAACAACGGTTGCATAATATAATTATCACCGATCCCTTCAACATCCTAATGATAAACCATTGACAGCTATAGTGGGTGGAATCCACTATACTGGAAATGTGAAAAATTTGATAAAGAATTTCGAACATGAAGAAAGATACTAGAGAAAGTATTCTAAGAGACAAAGTTGTTCATTTTATTCAATTTCAGAGGAAAATTCGGATGAAGGCGGTAATAACATAGACAACCAAAACACCCATCTACCAAGGATCGAATAAGTTGGTCATACCAAAAAAGGTGGTCAAAATGGTGGCATCTATACAAAACATTACGTTGACTATGATAGGTGTGACACTAAATGACGTTCTGTTTTTCTAATGCCTTTAAATAACCATAAAAGTGGCACTGCATTTACATCATCAAGGAATACTCAATATGGCACCACACCTCACTCTACACGGTTTAATTCGTGCATCAAGACCAAAGCAAGAATGTGTGTTATACCACCTACTCAACGTTTTGACTTTGGTATACCCAGTAATGATAGTCCAACTCCAAAAATAAAAGCAGTGGTTGATCCTGGTCCAAGCTACCAATCCAGGTTAGTCAGCAATACAAAAGATGATTTTGAGACTTGGAATGATTTTAAGGAATGGAGCCGTGATTAGTAGATTAGTAAAGGCATATGATATTTATTTTTCTACTAAAACTATGTATTTTTTAATTTTATGTTTGTTAGCAATTGTCTGACAATAATTTATTTGATGAATATGTAATGTATCAATGTATTACTATTTTACTATAATTACTTGCAAGGACTCTACTATGCACGGTTGCAATGTGTAGTGTAAGTGAAGATATTTAATGAAAAGTTGGTGTGATTTTATTTTCCCATCCCATGATTTTTTTTCCTTAAAAAAAATACATGCTATAATTTCTGGTACTAGCATCGAAATAACTAAAGAAGAATGTGTGTTGATGGTGAACGAAACAGATATAGTAGAACAAACAGATATCTAAATATATATCTATAAAATCCCGTATAAATAACGGTCTGCGCATTGCGTGGGTTATTGGCTCGTATATATAAAGTGGATTGCAACTTTTTCCACCCAGCCCAATTTCGTAAACCCCTTTCTCTTGCCCTCGCTGTCGACCCTTCCCATTCACCTCACTCACCGCTCGTCGTCTCATGGTCTCGCCTTCGCTGGTAATAAACTCATCTCTCTCTCTCTCTCTCTCTCTCTCTCTCTCTCTCTCTTTCTCTCTGTAATGGCTTTACCATAGCTTTTTTGTGATTCTCAAAAACAGAGGCGCCCATGCCTTGCCGTCACCAGTAATAAATTGATCTCCCTTTCTCTTTCTCTCTCTCTCTCTCTGTGTAAAAGCTTAACCCTAGCATTTTTTTGTTCATCTTAGAAACAACTGGTGCTGCAACTCGTAGAAGGATTCACTTTTCAATCGATTTTGCCACTACAATACTTGTATTGGGTATTTTAGATGCAAATTAATTTCCTCTGTCCTAGGTCACCCTTTCTCTAGATGAAATTTGCCTAACCTTGTCGGTGACATTTTATCCTTTGGGTTTGATGTGTTTGGTTCATGCTGTGATGAGCATGTTCTGTGTTTGTAAATTGCATTCCTGTGTGTGGTTCGTGCTATGATGAGCAGGTGCTGTGTTTGTAAATTGTATTCTTACTTTTGGATCGTGATGTGTTTTGTTGAAATAGGATCGAATTCACTACAATGGGTTTTTTTAGGACGAATCATTTCGTCTCAAAAAACCCAATTTTCATCTCAAAAATTTTTTTAAGATGAAAAAATTTCTCCTCTAAGTTGTCTCAAAAAGCCTGGCTCAAAAAGCTTTTTGAGATGAAATTTGATTTTCGTCTCAAAAAATATTTTTAGGGACGAAATTGGATGGAACCAGTTGAAGGCGTTCCAAAAAACTGTTTGAATGTAAATAATTACGTTCGAACAGTACAGAAATTTGATTCGAATGATCAAATATATTTGATCCTGTTCGAATGGACAGAGTGTTCGAACAAATTCTGTCTATTCGAATAGATAAACTTATATTACTTGTGTTCAAACAAAAATTAAGTTGTTCGAATAGACCTTATCTGTTCGAAAACTCTGTTCGTTTGAATGGGCTGGATTTCTTACAAGTCATCTAAATGGTTCTTGTTTTGTTCGAACGCAAGGTCAAGAGCTATAACATATTTACAAATTGTAATTTACCACTCGAACGGTACTTATCATAATGAACTGAATTTAATAAAAAAACACCATACTAATATTACACCAATGTAATTTAAACATCATGATTGTTCAAATGTTCTGGGACAGAATAATAAAAAGAAAATTAAAGAAAAATAAGTTTTAAAAGTGTGGTTGTGGCATAGAGCTTTGAGAAATCATCGACTGCCACTTTCAAACATTTTTTCGGATTGAATCTCCAGCTACTTCTATTCTAGCCTCTAAGTCCGCTGCTTGATCTAACTGGGTCAGCAACTCTTTTTCCTTGAATCTCAATTATTCTATCACAAGCAAATAAAATTCTCAATCAAATACATATACATTTCAAATAAAATTTCCTAATATTAGTAACACAAAATATATACATATTCACAAAAAAACACATTCTCAATCAAATAAATTTATTTCAAATAAAATTTCCTAATATTAGTAACACATAAAATATACATATTCACAAAAATAAAAATTCTCAATCAAATACATATACATTTCAAATAAAATTTCCTAATATTAGTAACACATAATATATACATATTAACAAAAATAAAAATTCTCAATCAAACATATATATATATTTCAAATAAAATTGCCTAACTAAACAAATAATGTATACATATACACAAAAATAAAAATTCTCAATCAATCAAACCCAAACATGCCCAAAAAAAATATTATATTACCCCAGGGATTTGCAATCCACTACCACCAAATTTGTAAAACCCATACATGAACAATTAGAAGAGTTAGAAAGCATCGAACAAATCAATTATTGAAAATTGAAATCTAATATTTGCATTAAAAAAAATACATACCTTGAAGGATTTACACACTATCAACACACAAACCTTTCTAAAAATACAAAATATAAAAAATACTCTCACTTTTGCTATTCCTCTCTCTCTAGAACCTTTTCTCTCTCTCTAGAACATTTCCTCTCTCTCTCTCTAACTTCTCCTCTCTCTCAAGCTCGCTGCCCCTCTCTCTCTTTGTGCACGAAACCTATACATGAACAATTAGAAGAGTTAGAAAGAATCTAACAAATCAATTTTTGAAATTCAAAATCTAATATTTGCTTTAAAAAAAATACATACCTTCAGGGATTTACACACTATCAACACACAAACCTTTCAAAAAAATATACAATATGAAAAATCACTCTCACTTTTGTTATTCCTCTCTCTGTAGAACATTTCCTCTCTCTCTAGAACATCTCCTCTCTCTGTAGCTCGCTGCTTCTCTCACTATTTGTGCAATCGAAACCTATACATGAACAATTAGAAGAGTTAGAAAGCATCTAACAAATCAATTCTTGAAATTTGAAATCAAATATTTGCATTAAAAAAAATATATACCTTGAGGGATTTACACACTATCAACACACAAACCTTTAAAACAAATACACAACATAAAAAATACTCACTTTTGCTATTCCTCTCTCCCTCTCTCTCTCTCAAGCTCACTGCTGCTCTCTCTTTGTGTGCAATCGACAGACTGAATGAAGATAAATATAGTGATCCGCATGAAAAATGATTGCATGTAAGTTTTCAATTCTGTAAAGTACCATTTGAACATGAAAATTTCACAATGGCGCCCACATTCAATGTGTTTTAATTCAAGATTTAACTATTCGAACGGGTTATGTACCCGTTCGAATATGAAAATTTTACAATGGCGCCTAAATTCAGCGCGTTTTAATTCAAGCTTTAACCTTTCAAACGAACAAGCTACCCGTTCGAACGTCCAATAAAAAAGATTCTCTAGCATATTCCTTTAATTAAGTCATTTGTTTTTTAGAAAGGATTCCGTATGCCAAAAATCCGTTCGAATGGAATAATATTACATTCAAATGGATATATATTATATGGATTTGGTGTCAAGTTTCCCTCCAAACACATTCTTTGAGAAAGTTTCATTCGAACAATGTCTGATGCACTACTTTAATAGTTCGAACACTATACTTATCCATTCGAACATGGACAATATCTGTTCTAACAAACAAATTATATTATAAATTTTATTATCTCAACCGACTTATAAAAACTTAAGTAGTAGGAAGTCGAAATGAAGATACAAGTAAAGCTTTTAAATCCTTATTCTCATGTTTTAAGTCTCCTATTTTTTTGTTAGACTCATGAACAAGTCATTGAATTTCAAAAATCTTCTCGTTAAGTTTTTTAACCTCACAAGTTATGGAGTGCGATCGTTGGGAAAATGCGACAATGGATAATGAATATCGAGACTCACAAGTTCCTAAATGGCGTCACCATTTGACTTGTTAGTCAAATCATTCTTAAGATGCATAGTGGCATCTATGGTAGATGCAGAAATAATTGGTGGCTGGGGTGCAGAATACCGCATATGATGAACATGGGGAATGTTTGAAGAAGCTTGCTTTGCCATTAAAAAAGAGAGGAAAAAGCTTAGAGAGTGAGAATGCAGATGGATTATAGAGAGCAAATAAGATTTGATGCAAATTAGACGAAACTCAAGACTAATTTTATAGATATGAAAATGAGAATAAAACAAGACAAGATGTGCTGGATACATATTTTATTTAGTTAAGCCAATGAGATTAACTGCAGATTGTCCCTATTTTTCTTATAAACGCTGAACCTCTGCTGTTAGCTGTTGATGTTGACTTTGTATTTGTTCTCTCTCTCATTCCAGCTCCTCTATTCATGGTTGCATGTTTTGAGCGTACAAGTCCACAAATTTCTTCAACTCATTGTTTTCTTGTTTTAATCTTTTATTCTTTCTACTTTATTAGTATGCTTTTGATGCAACTCAGATATTTGATTGTTAACCCAATCGACCTCACTCACCATTGCCAATAACCTCTGAGACATGGTCGTAATAAAGGTAGCATATTCAGCACTGAACATTCTTGATCCTGCAACAACCTTAGCATCAGTCCTACTAGAAAAATGAATCTCTACTCCTTTCATGATATTGACGGCCTCGTGAGAGAAAATTAGTGATTGAGACGTAAATGGTTCTTGATTCAAATTTGGAACGTTATTTGAAAAATGTTACTTGGCTATGCTATTGTTTTGGATAAACACAAACTAGGTCAAGGAGTAATGTGATAAATTGTTTTGTGAGTATTCAATGGGTGAAAATGGTCTTTTTAAATAGAAAATCAGAGTATTCAAATCTCTACAAAAGTTATCGGGACCTAAGTGACTCCAGGTTTTGCGGTACTATCTTTAAAGTAATATTTATTTAACTAAGAATCTTATTTAACATAAAAGAAATCACTAAAATATTTTAAAATTAATTACATAAAATTAATTTATGTATTCGTAAATATTTTAATTTGCCATAAATCATAATATATAAGATATAGACATTTTTTATATTTTGAAAATGATAACAAATTAATGAAAAAAATATTTTTTACTTTAATATTTTGGTCCTATTTAACAATATATTATTATAATTAAACAAGCCCATTCGAACGCTTGTTTATGCATTCGAACAAGGTACTCACCGTCCGAATAGGCTTAAAACAATTTCTGCCATTTTTAATTTAATTCCCATAATTGCTTAGGAGTGGTCTGACTGTTTTTAAGGAAATAGCAGCCACCAATTGTAAGCCGCCACACCAGCGATTTCACACAATTAACATGAGGATCATCACATTCCCGAACGCCCCGTTTGAACTCCCCTGCCAAAACATCTCTCGAAACTCAACCCAGTCGAAGGAACGCCCTTTCACAAACTTCAGATCTATTGAACGCCCCAGTCCAGTGCCCTTAGTTGAACGCCCCAACAGTTTCGTCGGCCACCAGTTTCGGCTCCACCATCTCTGTCTTACGCACCATCTCCGTGCAAGAACCATCTCCGTCGCCCCAGCATCTCCTTCGTCCACCATCCGTCCACCATCTTTTTGCCCACCACTACTCTATTCAGTGCTTTCCCAATCTATGATAACAGAGAATTTCATAGATTCCCCTCCCCTCTAATGGCAGAGAACCCAGGCGCTAAGTTTCACTTCAATAATAAAAAATTACACAATAGAGAATTAAATTATGAACAACCAGCAACTCGAAGAGCCAAGTTTGATCACAGCCCTAGAAAAGAAGTTGAAACAATAATCACATACATTGTACAAAGAACAAAAGTGGCACGTTTAGGAGAACATGACTTTTGAATGAGTAAAGCATATGAGATTCACACAAACTTGTGTCTTGAAGGATAGAAGATGGGAATCGAATTGAATTGAAAGGGAATCAACGGACAAAGAAATACCTGTCTTGAGAAAAAATGAATTATAAGATAAAATTGCTTTTGATGGTTGTCAAGACGTTGACGTCTTTGAATGGGAGGTGATGTACGGCACCACAAAGAACTAGTTGGAGGCTTCAAGGGCTGCAACGGTCTGGAGGGTTTGAGAGGGGGGTTGCGAAGGGCTGGATTCTTCAAGGGGCTACGACGGGGCTAGAGACTTGAGGGACTTCGATGGGCTGGAGGCTTTGAGGGGCTGCTATGCTGGAGGCTTCGACAGGTTTGAGCGAAGGATATGCGGGGTTTGAGCGAATGAGGCTCTACCATGCAGTCCCATATATTTTTCAATGGATCGCCTACGTGGCGATCACTTATTGGTGGGCTGTTTTTTATAATAACATAGACAGACCGGTTCTAAGTTATTCTTTTTAATTTCCCACCAAACTATCCGTTCGAATGCAAACATTTGGTGTTCGAACGAAATATGTGTCATTCGAACGGTCTTGCAACCTTCCCGCCAGATTTTTCCAACAAATTTCTCCTGTTTGAATAAACAAATTGCAGTTCGAATGGTTTTGAACTTTTCTCGAAAAAATATATTACTTCCCTGCCAAGATTATTATTCGAATAGATTATACACCATTTGAACAAACATTAATTCCTTATTCGAATAAATTTTTTTCGTTCGATCGGGTTTGACTTTTTGAGACGATCTAATTTATCACAGAAGATCCAGTTCGAACGGATATTTTCCGTTCGAATGGATTACTAAAGTTATCCATGTTTTGCGACGAAATTTCATCACCAATAATTACTTTAAGGGACGAAATTTAGTTCGTCCCTAAAAAATTTCTTCCCTAAAACTAAAATTTGTTGTAGTGAAATGATTTAAAAATAATTTCTTAAGTTTCACTTATCTTTCAGTCACTTAATTAGACATGATGGAATGTTAAAGAAAAATGGTTAAAAGACTTATGAGTAGTATTTCTTATACTATAATTACTAATGAAAAATTGATATTTGGTTGTGTATATATTATTAGCAAACACAAAGTGCATGTAATAGATTATTACAACGACATGGATTGATTACAATGGCATACATATACATTCATCATCCTTTTGTAGAGCATTTAAATTCGGACAAATAGTAGACTTTACTAAGATATAGCAACAACATAAATTAAATATCAACGCGTAAATTGATTGCTTTTAAGACTGTGATTGAGATTTCTATTTGTAGAGCTCAACTATATTTTTCCATGATTACTAATTTAAATATTGCACAAGTTCATCTGTCCTGTTCTTGTTGTAGGTGTGTATATATGGGACTTTTGTGGCTCCTTTATAACATTATTTTTCGTGAACTTTTAAGAAATTTATGTTGTTTTTGTATGGGCATAGATTTATGCACACACTGAATATCTTTAAATAAAATTCTGGATGGTATCAACTTGCACAATTATATTGTACGCATGTACGTTTCTTTGCTCCTGTTTATATTTATTCCCCGGCCTCTTAATTATAGTTTTCTATTTTGTTTGTAAGAATACCTTTTATTTATTTAAAGATCACTTACAAAAAATGTTCTGCTAGCTCCCAGTTTGTATGGTTTCAGTGGGAAACTTCGCTAAATAACGGTGGTGAAGAAACTGAAATTCCGGTATTGTGCCTTGTTCCTTTTCTCCTATTTGTCTTTCCTAAGATATTTTCTCTTGGTATGTTTAATTAGAATCAAATGGATGCCTTGTTCAAAAGTATGAAAATTCTGTTATTGGCTGAATTTTGTAGCTCTGGAAGAATTGCATTAAAAAGCTCTTTTACCATTTTGTTGATCTTGTGCATACTGTAGTGGTGCTAGACTTGGCATGCATCATTTTGAGTTTTGTTAATTAGCTATGTAATGAGTTTTATCACTTTATATGCTACTTTGAAATCTGGTTTGCTTGAAATGATTGTGTCCTGGTACATGCTAGTGTTTTGAAAATTAGTGTTGAATATTAGTGTTCAATTCATAGTGTTACTATAGGTCGAGTCAGTAGTGAAGAGAATCTAAGAATTCCCCTCCCTAAAATGAGATTAAATAACAGAGCAATTGAAGATTAAATAACAGTGGTTCGTTGTTGGCTTAGTCCAGAAATAATGACATTAGATTATACCAATTGTTCTTTGCACTGCAAGGCAGTGCATTGAAAAGCACGCCTAGAAACGTTTGTGACAGGCATGTCTAAGTAAACCATTGATGTTAATAGGTTATGTACTTCTTTTTCTCAGAGTGAAAAGAAAATGAGAGAGGAAACTTGTGTATGAGTTTATGCTCCTTTCCTCATAACTAGTCAAGGAACTACTCCTTCTGTATGAGTTTATGCGGAGGGAAAACTTGGATCATCATCTTTGTAGAAGTATAACTTTGAGAATAAAATTGAGATTGTGATTGTGATTTCTATTTGTAGATTTCATTATCATGTTACAGGTACTCATCAATTTAACCATCTTTATTTGGAGGGAATAGTTAGCTTCAGATAATTTACATATACTTTTTGGTTTGGGAGAAGTAAGTGGATTGCAATCACCTGTCAAGATTTTCCTGAAAATGACATACTCGGGGGTGGAACATATTAACATTTTTGTGAATTTTAGGTGGAAAAATGGGCTTGCTAAATTCACAATGCTGAAGAAGTTAGGGGGACAAGAGTTGGATGATTCCCGCTTCATCGAAGAGACCTGGGAGCATATAAGCTACTTATAGCTGCTCCAAACAGGTATCTATATATTTTAATATTATGTGATAGACGAATTAAAATGATTAATGATATTTTTTAATTGCAGCATCAATATATTGGGTTAACGCTTATTTCTATTGACATTGGTATATGGTCTTGTAATAATCAATTAGACTAGGTTTATGTGCTATGTGTAGACAGAAAGAAGCATATACACCAAACTTTAGTTAGGAAGGTAATTTACATTCAGCTGTACAGCTCTAGCGGTTGGTTGAATCCATGGGATAGAAGAGTGAATACGTGGGTTGGTGTGTCCTTGTAGATTGTTATTAAAGAAACTGTTTTGGTCCTTTATTTTTTTCAGCTTAACTCACTTATATTTCTAAAAACATAGATTGGATGATTTTTACTAGATATATTTCTTGTGTAGGCTTAAATATATTTGATGTTTTAACATATGTATGCCTTTGAATTGAAATGAGCAGTTTGTTAACATTGGATTTCATAACGTAATCTTTTTTATTTATGATTTCATAATGTATTTCATTCCCATTTAATTTTTTTTTTAATTTAATGGTAAGAATACCTAGAAGCAGAATGTAGCATCTTTGTTGGCATGACAGATGGTGGGTGATTGCAAGGGAATATGGGATCAATTTTGACTTTCTTCATGCCTGAAATGACTTTGTAGGTGGAGTGGCTTTGGCATCTTCCAACATATTTTTTGTTAGTTATTAGTTTTTTGCCATGTATACATATTTATGCTAGCCTTGAGAAGTCTAAAGTTGCTTAGAATATAATTTAATTGCTAATTTATGGATTGTAATATAATGTAATTGCTTAGAATATAAAGCAAACACATTGTGTAAAAGCTTTATGGATTGTAATATAGTGTAAGATATGTAATTTTATGTATTTTGTTTCAATACTATTTTTTTTTTTAATTTTGTAACACACTGTTTTCGACGATCTATAATCGTCGAAAATAAGTTTTTTTGTCACAACCACTTATTTACGGCAACAAAAATCGCTGCAAATAAGTGGTTGGACCGCATTGGCGACTATTCATAATTTGTTGTCACAAATGAACATTTGCTGCGGCATAATCGCAGAAAATGAGAATTTGCAACCACATATCATATTATAATTGACCTTTTACTTCGAGAAAAAATTGCCAGAAAAAGTTCTACCGGCAATAATGAAACATAGTTTGTGCTTTTTTTGCAATGACATTTGAGTCTATTTGCGGTGATATAGAATGCCGCAACAAAATGAATTTTTGTGACACTTTTTTGTGTCGCCTTTAAAAACTTTTTGAGATGGATTACTATCGGCCATCTAGCAACGAAAGTGCTAGGACGCCGAAAACTATTTGCAGCGCGATTTTATGTTTTTGTGGGGATTAAAAAATCGCCGCAAAACTACTATATGTTTTAGTGTGTTAGATAAAGTTAATTCGAATAACCTTAAGTGGAGAGAAATCTTTACAAATTTGGATCTTTACTCATCTTACAACTCAAGACAAATTGTTGTGATTGCACATCTACATCACTTAAGAGGCTACTATAGTCTCACAAAATAATTTTACACTTCAAGATCAAGAGTTTAAAATAATTGTTATAGAAAATGAGAGAGAGAGAGAGAGAGAGAGAGAGAGAGAGAGAGAGAGAGAGAGAGAGAGAGGGGGGAGAGGCTCTTGTTTGTATATTTACTTACTTTTTCCACACACCTACAAAACTAACGTGCATAGGAGTCTCATTTAAATAGTCTCCTAATTATGAGGTGGTTAATTAACTTCTCTAGAACTTAATTAATTGTTATTACGGGGGAGTTAATTGACTCACTACAACAAAAATTCATCTTTGGGATGATTTTTGTTTGGGACAAAACGAAAATCATCCTAAAAAAATGAGATATAGAGACAAAATTCAAATTTTGTTCTTAAAAAATGAAATAAGGTGTTTACCGTTCAAACAGTATATGTAGATGAAGTTAAGACAGCAAGAGTTGGAGGCTCTATTCTAATGACAGTTCGATTTAGAGACGCATTTATAGGAGTGACAAAGAGACCATGAGGAAAGAATACATATTGAAGTTCAAGTACAAGTTCAGAAGGAGATGTGGGTCCAGATGGAACTTGTTATGTCATTGCAGCAGAATCGCATTGAGTGAGGAAAGAAGAAGAAATAAACCTATTATTGTTCAAAAATTTTTTTTTTTAATTTTGCAACTCTATAAAATATTTTCATCAGATGATGTTATTAGTGGTGTAAAATGATACAATTTGTATGCTTTTATTTTTATGAAATAATTAGTTCTAATCGATACGTTTGAATGTAATGAAAAAACATTCAAACATTGCTTTACATTTGAACCAACGTTTGAACATAATTATACTGATGTTCGATAAATACGTTCAAATGCAAGGCACTACGTTTGAAAGTATACACTCCACAAACGTTCAAACTTATTCAATTAACGTTTGAACGACTAAAAAGATTCGTTTGAACGAACTGATTAACCATCCGAACGTTAAGTCTTTGACGTTTGAACAATTTTTCATTAACGTGCAAATGCGACATTCAAATGTTGAGCACAAACGTTTGAACGTAAAAATCAAATGTGCAAATGAAAAATATCAAACGTTAGATATTTATCGTTCAAATGTTGGTCAGGTAAATGTTCGAATGTTATTCTGTACGTGTGAACGTCACTTTCTGTTATAGAATTTGATTGTCACAAAAACTCTTAACGTTCAAATATTATATCTCATGTAAGACTCCCAATCGTTACAAAAAAAAAAAAAACTTTTAGTGACATTTATACAGTAAACCGTCACAAAATACTTTTTGTGATGCCTTTTTTTTTACGGTTGTGGTGACTATTTCAAACCGTCACAAAAAAGTTTTTGTAACGGTTTGCTTATTTTTTATGATGGTTTGGTCTGTCACAATAGATCAAATTTGTTATAGTGGCTACAGATTTTTTTCAATTGTCGGCATGTGAGCAGTGCGTAATGGCTTAAGATTTTGTTATTTGGTTCTCTAGTTTCCGATTAGAAGTCGTGTTCTCTAGTTATTGTTTAGTTTGAAAAGAACATATTTTGATATTAAATATCTAATTTTACCTGAAACATATGATGACTTATTCAAGAAGAAAAGGAAATGGATGGAGAACCTTGAGCAGATTTATTCTGTACCACCAGTTATTAGGAGAATATGTTGATTGGATATAGAGAGTGCTTTATAAAATTTAGAGAGATCCACGAGACACAGTTATGGTGTTGTAGAAAATAGAAATGTTGGGCTTTCGCGAGTGTTTCGTTTAAGTACTTTTGTAATGACTTCTAAAGAGGTATTTGGGGCTTTTGCAGAGATGTATTGCAACCTCCACTTAGTTCTTTAAATATATGGATGTTAGATTCTTGTGTATTTCTTGAGCAACTTTTAACTTTTACCACAAACACAACATGTCTAAATCTTATAAATTGTGTTAATCCTTTATTTAGGTTCTAAGTGATACTACTGCTTTTATTAAGTAGTAATTGGTATATCCAAGCAAGTGAGTTTAATTAATTTGATATTTTTTATTATTAGTTTTAGGGCACTTTATTTTTTTTATTAAGCATGTGTATGAAATGTTTTTGCTCAGAAAATTTATTTTGTATTGCATAATAAATGTTAGAACATCTCCAGGCAAATTAGTATCTCATGAAATGTGTGACTTGAGCCTATAAGAAAATAATAGTTACATAGCATGGACTTTTACATATGTTGTCATGGCATATTTATAGAAGAGTTTTAGAAAAGCCTTATGCGATTTATGCTATGGTCACATTTACATGAAAACCATACACTACATTTTAATAGAACTAATCTTAATATATGATAAATAATGTTTATAAGTCTTAGTTTAGTACAATACCATTACTATATTATATTGGACAATAGGGGGTAACCGGTTCAGTTTTATTCATATTTTAGAACCGAGCCGGTACATACCAATTTTGAGATTTGAAGAACCAATACTGCATCGGTTATATCCTTAAACCAGTACTTTCGATTTTACTGGCTCTGGTCCACTTCGGTACGGTTTTTCCGATATATTAAATTTATAAAATATAGTATTTATATTATATAATATAATAAAATGGTGATAATATATTGTAGTATATTATAATATATATTATAATTGTATTATGGACTATAGTGATATATTATAGTATATTATAATATATAGTGATATAGTATTAGTATAACTACTAATACAATAGACTATAGGGATAATATATAGTTATTTATATAGGATTTTAAAATTTAATTTTATATTAATTAGTAATTTATCATATAATACAAAATTATTTTATATATAATTATATATATTTTATATATAAATGATATATAATATAAAAAATATTTATACAATATAAAAAATAAATATATATATGAATCAGTTCGGTTCGACCGATTTTGAGAAAAAAAGAACTAGTACCGAACCGAATCCGAAACCGGACCAAACCCATTGGTTCAATTTGGTTTACTGGTTCATCGATTTTCTTTTCACCCCTATTGGGGAGGATAACTACACCAAAGGACTATGAGAAGGTGTAGACCCATTAAATAAGAAATGTATGAGAACGATAACTACACTGAATAATACTAAGAATGTGTAGTCCCTAAACAGAGAAGTAAGTCGGAAGGATATTAAGAAGGTGTAAATCCCAAATGTAGAGGAGTTTATGGAAATGATAGCTACCCTTGAAGGGGTAGTTCCCTATTAGAGAAATTTTTGAAAGTACTTTTTTTACATGGTACCAGATTTTTAATTTACTCTGAATCATGATTCAGTTATCATTTTGATATTCATTTTATTTTTTATTTATAAATAAGGCTAATATATTACACTCAGCTTAATCATCATACTTACTCAGCCATAGACTTACCTTCTAGTGGAAGAATTTCTAATTTTGCATATATTAAAAAGGAGCATGGCAGTAAAGAAGTTTAGAGGACACATGAGAGGGTTAGAATGAGAGCTATGAAATAACTATTATCTATAGAATAGTTAAAGTTTTATTCAGAATTTTATTAAATAACAGTTTGAGTTGGTTTGAACTCAATTTATTATATATGAAGGTTTTTAATTCATTTTCTCATTTTATTATTTAAGTTATTATTGTGAAGTCAATAGGTTCACTTCAAATAGAAAAATCAGGGCGTGACATGACTCATAACACTCGTTTGTCCTCCAGATTATTTGATCTCATTAGGTTAATGATCCTTAGTCCAGCACGAGTTTAGAACACAGAGCAATTCTTGACCTCATATTATAAAATATATTCACACTTATATCGAGTCAAAATGACATAATCACCTGAGTTATGAGTCATAAAATAACAAGTAAGAATCCAAATAATTTTTCCTAGACACTCATGTTAATTCATTTAGACTTGACCATTTTTCCAGACATGGTTCACGAGACCATATTATTCATGGCTCTAAGATAACATGTTAAAGTAGCGACATCAAGTTTTCATCCATGACATAGTTTCAGATTCAGGGGCATAGAAATAGATCATCTATTGATCCATTAGGGCTCACCTAGTGATGGCACAAGGATCCACCCAATCATTCTATCATATGATTGTATATAGCACATACAATATAAACTGTATGTTACGGTGGAAGTCCTGCTCAATTGAGCTCATCACATTCAAACACTGTAGGAATCTTAGTCTAATCGCCATAAAGGCCCCTAACTTGAGTTTTTTTAGTACAATCACTTATTTAGCATCTGCCTAAGAGCACTAGTAGTGACCCCAACAAACTTTGGCCAATATTTGACTAGGAAATTCATTTTTTCAAATTTAGCAAGCCACTTTTTAACAACATCAAATAACAAGCTCAACAAATCTATCACTATTCTATTAAAATATTAATTTTAAACTTTTCATTTATTTTAATTCTAACTGTAATTTGAATATTTATTCGTTATTAAAAAACTACACATTAATTTTCTAACGATCATATTATTGAAACAGATATAATTTTCTAATGATCTTTTTTTTTTTTTTTTTACAACGGTCATATTTTTTCAATTGATATATGGTTGTATTATAGTTTATTGTTGTATTAAAGTTTATGGTTGTATTAAAATTTATGTTTGTATTAAAGTTTATAGTTGTATTAAAGTTTATGGTTGTATTTTATTTTTTACAACGATTATATTTTTAACAGCTATATTTCTTCAACGGATATATTTTCTTAACAACTATATTTCTCCAACGATTATATTTTTTAATGGCTATATTTATCCAATGGTTATATTCTTCCATTACAAAACATAACATTTCCTCAACAATTTCATTCACTTCAACTCAAGTGTCTTTGTAAATCTTTTTCTTTTCATTTTCTCTCAATGGATCATTCGCTTTTTCACAAAATGATATTTATCGATTTAGATTCTGACGAAGAACTTGATATAGCTTGACAACTTGTTTTTTGAAGAAGAAGGAGGATCAAGCTCACATGGTTCTTCTAAAAAATCATGTAGATTCATATGCTGCGATCGATTGGAAGCCCACCAAAATCTTTTTAACGACTATTTTGTTGATCCTCCAATCTGTCCTCACAAATATTTTTGAAGGAGGTTTCGAATGAGTCATTCTCTATTTCTTCCTATCCAAACTGCGGTAGAAGCCCATGAACCTTGGAGAGACTATTGCATTAAGAAGCCTAAAAATGTTTGTCAAAGTAGTTGTTTCAACTTTTTCTGAAAAGTACTTAAGGAAACCCACGAATGATGACATTGTTAGATTGCTCGCAGTTGGTGAGAAATGTGGATTTCCAGGGTAAGTTAGGGAGCATCGATTGTATGCACAGGAAGTGGAAGAAATGTACAACTGTTTGGCATGGTATGTACTCTAGTTGTATCCACAAACCAACAATTATTTTAGAAGCCGTGGCTTCTTACGATCTATGGATTTGACATGTTTTTCTTTAATTATCGGGATCTTATAATGATATAAATGTACTTGATAGATCATTTATATTTTCTAACCTTGCTCAAGGGCGTACTCCAGTTGTTAATTACCGTATTAATGGTCATAACTATGCAATGAGATACTATCTTGTTGATGGCATTTATCCGCAATGGGCAACATTTGTTAAAACCATCTCAGCTCCCCAAGGAAACAAGAAAAAATATTTTGCTACAACCCAAGAGTCCACAAAGGAGGATGTGGAGCGTGCTTTTGGTGTGCTTCAAGCACGATTTGTATAATTTGTGGACCTGCACTGTTTTTTCACATTGAAACACTCAACGATATTATGATGGTATGTGTTATTTTACATAATATGATCATTGAGGATGAACAAACTGACAAAGAAGAATAAGAGTTCTAATATGAACAATTGGCAAAAAGCACACATGATTTAGTGTCAACTGGCCCTACTCCTGAATTTAGCTAGTTCATTCAACGCCATCATGCTTTTAGGGATAGGAAAATCTATTGTCAACTTCAAGCAGATCTCATTGAGCACTTAGGGCAACAATATAGTGCCGCATAATACTTTATGGGTGCATTAAAGCTTATTGTTGTATAAAAGTTTATGGTTGTATCAAAGTTTATTGTTATATTAATGTTAGTTGTTGTATTCTTGTTTTATGGTTGTATTAATGAAGCCAACAAACATAAATTTGAACATAACACATTAAGTAAACGTTACTTCATAAAACATAACCAACATTGGAGCCAAAGAAGGCAACAAACATAAAAGACTCCTAAGATCATAAATGTTACTCCATAAGATCAAAATAGGCAACAAACAACAAATAAAACATTACTCCATAAAATACATAATAGCTAGTTTTTCCTAGCACAACTTGCAAGTATTTCCATTTGTTGTTGAAGATAGTATTGTTGTAGCAATAGAGGCATGGTACTTGTATTTAACGCCATAATTCTTTTATTTTCTTTCTTTTCTTCTTTCTGTACTTTCTCCTACTCAAGTAGCACATTCTCTTTCTAAATATGCACTTCGTCTTGCTTAAGACTCACTTCAGATTGTCTCTTCCTCTTGCCTCAGACACAACATCTTATTGTCATGATTACGTACTTTTTGCATAAGTACGAGTTTACTCTTTCTAATTTCTTTCAACTCATTTAGTATCACGAGAGAGTCAGAATTCGTCATTTATTTTCTCTTTTTTGCTTTATGGCCCATTGGTCGATCTAAATTTGAAGATGTTGCGTGAAGATCCTCATCTTCACCTAAATTTATTGAATTTGATGTCGAACCATTCAAACTTGGTTTTTTCTTCGGCTTCACTGTTTTCATATGTTCCACCCACTTTGGATGGATCTCAACACCTGCTAATAATGATCAAGGTTAAAAGTTTTCTTCTCTAACTCCAGGAATATGACCTTTGCCTTACCAATCCACATACATAAAGCTCCATAGTTATGAATAAGTAGCATGTTAAAAAAAAGTAGCATGTTAAAAAGTTGAAATAAATGGTGGAAAATATACATTGTCTTGCTCGTTAAAACCACTTGAATGCATTCCTTCGACTTGGGCCAAGTAACCATAATACTTATTTAGCGCTTGTTGAATCATTGATCACATATTCATTAGAGATGAGTAGTTACGTAAAGAGTCAAATTTCTTGTTTTCCTTAAAATATTTATGAATTCTCTTCCATAACATTGTGTGCTTTTGATCTTTTCCTTGCACCACACCTAAGAAAATTTCAAGCCATCCCTCCACAAGCAACAAATCTTCCTCGTTACTAAAATTATTACCTCGTTGTGTTTTTCGTCCACTCGGTTCAACCTCAATAACCTCAACTCAGGGTGGAGAAAGTTGCTGTTCATTAATCTCATTTGTGGCACTCATCAAAAAGTCATTCTTATTTAGAAGATTTGTGAAGTAGGCATCACAGTGAGTGGATGGATCCATTCATAGCAAGAGATGTGAGAATTCTTAAAAGTTACAAGTTACAAAAATTGGCTGGTTGCTTATAAAATGGAAACGTGATTGCATATAAAAGGCTTTGAAATAATTTAAAATGGAGATAAAGGCTATTGAAACCAAACTCCGCAATCACCAATCATAGACCCTTTACCAGTCACATACTCCCACCATTCTAACACACCACTGATTTGATCAGAACCAAAATATAACAACCACACCTAAACTTCTAGGTAATCCCAATCCAACCATTTTCATTTCCCAACAATTATTCAAACCAGTCATCAATTAAGTCCATCAGAGAGTTTTGAAATTACCTATTGTCTGATGATGGCAGCTTCAAACAAAGTAACGATTTTAACCAAAAACTGTGGATGGCGAAATCAAAGTAAAATCTGTTAGACAGAGAGAAATAAAGAGAGGCAGAGAATGATCAAAGTTAACGAGTACCAATTTGGGAAGAAAACCCATATATTTGCACCGTAATCAAGCTCTCAAAACTCAAAATCACTGCCCAAAATAGAAAAAAAAAAGTACACACTGAATCAAGAAAATCGCAAGGAAGAAGAACAAGAAGAACAAGGCTAGAAACCCAGGAGGCGTTCTACTAGGATGCCAAAATACTAGAAGAATCCAGCATAAAGCCTATAATCCCAGAAGAAGAAGAAAAAAAAAACAGAGAAAGAAAAATGGAGTGCGGCGTGGCTTACGGTGGCAACTCTGGGAGTCAATGGTGTTATGTGGTTGCGATGGCGTTCAGTGCGTGGGTTTTGTTCAAGTGAAAGAGAGGAAAGGCTAGCAGCGGGTTTTGTGCGTGGAGTTTTCTTTCACTTTTTCTTCTTGCGTGGGAGAGAAGCAGGCAACGGAAACATAATTTTTTAGTCCAAAAATAATATTTGGCCAGCCCCTTGGGCTCAACAAATTTGGCCAGTGATATAATCTATGGCTAAAATTACTGTTCATTTATTGAGTCCATTATTACACTTTATTTTGCACTTTAGCTATTCCTTGGCCAAAATTTTAACCTTTATTGAGCCCACTACTAGTGCTCTAAGATCTCATAGTCCGCTTTAATTTGATGTTTTACTCGTTAACCTCAAATTTGAGGTTTTGAGTTGGGGTCTCCATGTTCTAAACAAAATGTGGATGCATGTAACTTCACTCAACTATATATGCGAATAGCGTTGTTGACCAGCTGAGGAATGTGTTTAATATATAAGCTTGAATCTATAAATTAAGTCCATTCATTCCATCTCCTACATATATGGATAAGGATGAAGCTGTATTATGTCTTTGTGCTTGATGCGACCGAAAGCTTTCAATGGATGAAGTATGAACAACCTTAGCATCAGTTTCATCGAAGTCATCTTCAAAATCTTATGAAAAGTACATGTTTTCCATAAATCCAAAACCTCTTTATCCATAACCCCACATTGGATTAGCCATTAGATTCATCAAAATAATAATATAATATTATTTTTTAATAATAATATTTTTTTCTTCATATTTTGCAATTATACTAGCAATATATTAATTAAAGTAACCATAGTCATTCCAGGAATAGAACAAGAAAATATTTGCAAAATGTCAGACACAAAAATTTGGAGAAATTGTTGTGATATTGTATAGAAATTAAAGTAAAAGCTCCTTCAAATTGCCTAGTTAAAAAATGAGTAGATTGCAGTAGCAGAATTGTCTCATCACACTAAACTGGATTCTACTTTCGAGTGTAATAATCACAGTAGACGCTCGAACATATAAATATTAGTTATTGATGTTGGAGTAGTAAATCAATACAAATTTGCAGTATTTTCATTCATTCATGAGTAGCAGTTGCTTCCAACATAGATAACAAATGAAACAAATAACTCCCTCCATTCATTAGTCAGAACAAAAACTTGGTCATCGTCCTCTTCCTCTTTTAATTCCTCATAGTTCTGCTCTTGTAACATCCTATTTCAACACCAATTCATCAGTCATAACAAAATCTGGGTCATCGTCCTCTTCCTCTTTTAATTCCTTATAGTTATGCTCTTATAACATCCTGTTTCAACACCACCATGAGAGACAAATTTGAATAAGAAAAAGCTAATGGAAAATATTGTTGTAACTAGTAGGAATCTTTTTTATGTAGAACAATAGAATTAATAATCAATGTGTCTATGCTGATGGCAGAGCTTGTGAATCACTTTTTTCTATTAGACATCAACAAATAAACAAGAAGACATTAGATATTCAAGGATCTTGCTAGTACCATTGTCACAATTGATTTCTTTTGTGCAGTTGAGAAATGGGTTCTCTTTCATATTTAGACAAGAAAACTGGCTTGAGCTACATGGAACATGTTGTAATTGACAAACAAATTCCAAAGGTATTCTCTCATTTAGACCAACTTCTTTTGCATGTTTTATTGAACTATGGTCTTAGTTTTGCAGCACCACGGATAATGAAAAGATGCAAAGTGCCAAACTTTCGTAATCATGGCAACCAAGGCAAGCATGAAAGTTCAATTGAGAAACAAGTCTCATTAGTCATATAAGTGAGAACTTTGCAGATAATCAACAAAAGAACCACAGCTATTATAGCCCATGATCTCAAAATGCAAATTCAAAGAACAAAACATGATCTCTAGACAACCTAAACCAAGTAAGGAAGCTAAGATGAATTAACAAGTTGTTAACAAGAGAGGAAGTACCAGTTAACCAAAACAAGGATCAAATAATAAACATATTAACAAGGATCAAAACAAGGACCAAAACATGGTTTGATAACAAAAGAAAAAAAAAAGAAAAAAGAGAGAGAGAGAGTAAAATAAGAACCAATATAACAAACAACTACTAATTCCTATGAGATTAACACAACCACTTATAACTTGAAGTAACTAATGACCTTTTTATGAAAAAACAACCAAATATGCTAGATAGTATTCAAAACGTCAGTTTTTTTCTCATTTACTTTCCTCGACAGCCACCACAAAAGAGTCTAAATTAAGATTAAAGCACAGTATAATAATTTAGAAAGCCAACCAAGTGAATGTAATAACGATGATTAGAAACCCAGGAACATAAAATAAAAAAAGGAAACAAAAAAGAGAGAATACAGGAGAAATGTGTGTTGCATAGGATTCAAATTGCATTGAGCAACAGCTGCAAGAATTGAATAAAAACAACAACAACAAAAAAAAAAACAAGAGATAAGAAGTCGAGGTAGACCTTTCGAGTGTCTCTGGACACACCATAGCCATTGTAGTACATCTAGCCGAAAAGGACCTACATAGCGCTATCACCGGCCTTGGCCTCCTTGAGCGCGTCCTAGAACCATCGCTTCATGCAGTTAATGTTAAACACCCAGATGGGATTCTTGATAACGATCTAAATTAAGGATGAAATTTAAGCATAATATTCAGAGAGAGAGAGAGAGAAGAGCTGGAAATTTAGACTGTTGAGTTCGATTGAATAATAAAATTTAACATTATATATTATTAAAAAAATAGCAATGATCAAGAAGAGAAACTCACATACCAAGACCTCCACCAAGAATCTCATTGACACTTATATGACTGTTAAACAATCGGCCAGATGAACCCATTTGGATAGAACTGAGACAGAAGCTTGAATCCAATCGAGATCTTAAGAACCCAAAAAGAAACAGGTAGCTTTAAGATGATTTTCAGGAAAAAGCAAAGCAACTAGATAGCTTGGCAAAAAAATAGAGAGGAAACTGAGGGAAGAAACAGAGACGAAGAAAGGGAGATGAAGAAAAGGGATTTGGGAATTCACGGGCTGTTGGGAGGGAAGAAAGGGAGAGAAAGAGAAAGGAGATCTGTGGATTTCGGGTTGTTGGGAGAGGAAGAAAGGCAGAGGAAGAGAAAGGGCAGAAAGCAACGAATTCACGAGCGAAAGAGGATGATTTTGTTAATAATATAATATCGATAGCAATGAATAGTAGGTCTTCAAACTTAAAGATGAATATGAATGTACTATAGCTCATAGTTTCACATTTTGAAGTATGGTGAATCCAATGTAGTGGTCTTTTAGCCAAAATCATCAAATTTTGAAGATTGGACTCATCAAATGAGTCCAATGCCAGTGCTCGAGGAGGCCTTATAAGCTAATGAGCTAAAAGCCATTGAGCAAAAGTAGAGTATGCTGAAGGTTGTTATGTTCTGTTCCTCTGTAATGCATAAAGACATTGCAACTGTTTATTCTAGTTGTGATCATAATTCGTGTACCTTCTCAAGATGAGATGGATCAGTATGATCTAGTTCTAAGAGATAATAGGAAATCAAATTATTTATTTGATTATTATCTAAATTAAGAGACCTGATTTTCATAATTTGAAGAAATTTTATCATATTAAGAAATTCAAATTTTATAATGATAAACTATATATTACCTTACCTTAATATCCTATCAAGATATTTACCTATGCCTTATATTCAACACACTTTAAATAATAAAGATGCAGTCCTAAAGTTTCACTCTATCCATCGTGCTTTGTCTCTTTTCCATTGCAATTTCCGTTATATTTTAATTTGTATCATGATATTAGAGCCCTCGATCGTCAATCCTATGAAATATTTTTCTTTGTTCAATTCTTCCCTAGCTTCACCATCTCACATAAGTTTTCATTAGGTTTAATTCTTTTTTTGCCCAATTGTTCTTTTTAGAATGTCTTGAGAATGGTTTGAAGTATTGTGCCTTGCTTTTAAGCTTAATTGCACAAAATAATATTTTGCATGTATTTTTAATGTCGATTATATATATATATGCTCGAGAGTAGAAAACCTTCATTGATGGGTTTCTTTTATCCCTAGTGTCTTGCTTTTAAGTTTAATTGCAGGTTGGAGGAACTGATGAACTTTGACTCCCTCAGACCGTTTCCACTAAGTGCTGTTGTATTGGTTAATGCTTTCTGAAATAATAGTGCTATGTAAAACTTTAATAAGGGCAATGAGCAAAATCTCATTGGATCTCTACTCGGTTTAGGACGATTAGATACGGGTCGAGATCACATCTCTGACAAGGGGTGCCACATTAAATGAGACACGATGCCGCTCTCAGATGTAAAGGCCTGAAATGCTTTGAGAGCCCCCAACACTGAGTACTGCATCAAATGCAACAGGACACCGCCCAAAGACACAAAGTCTCGGCGCAGGTCGAGACATCTTGACAAAGGTTGCTGAGTTAAATGTGATGGCACGTTGTCCAACATAAGGGCAGGCACTCTAGGCATGGGGAGAACAGAGCCCCACTGAACAAGGAAAGTATAAAATCCTTGGTACATGTACAATTAAGGTTAGATTCACTCATTACTACCTTCTCTCTCTCTCTTCTCACTCTCATTTTAAAGCCAAAAATGACTTAGGCATCGAAGGTACTTCTAGCACTCCGGGCCCCTCAAGCTTTCTTGACTCAAGTAACCGGTGGACCAAGGCAGAATGTGAGACTCATCCTTAACAACTGGCTTCGTTTGTGTGATCTTTAAGTAAAGTTAACGTGCCTTTTATATGCCTCCCGCAAGCCCGTTCTAGGCAACCCGTGAGCAAGAAGTCACCTCAACCAACATGGAGGGAAGGTTCGAAGAAATGGAAGAATAAATGAAAAAGCTGGCATCATAAATCGAAAATCTCCAGTAAGAGAACAAGATCCTAAAGCAAAGGGGATATAGGGAAGGTGCTAGCATAAAAGATAAGAGTTTGAAATCTTATCTCTCTCGGTTCAACAAGGAGCATCTCACGATGGATGACCAGGATGAGAAGATCATGTTGGTAACGCTCTTGAGTGGCATCTGTCCCTAGAGCTCATTCATGGATGAACTGGCTAGGAGCACCCCTACAACGTTGCAAGAATTTATGGACTAGCAGAATTTTGCCAATCTCGAGGACACCCTCCGAGCTTTGACCTCCCAAAGGAGGTTTGAGGTAAAGTTGTTAGAGAAAGGGGACAAAAAGGCTGTAGGTAGGGGGACCTGCGAGAAGAGCAAAGACAGTGACACCTTTTCCAGGAAGGGGTTGTATGAGAAGAGCAAAGACTGTGACAGCTCTTCCAGGATCGGACTGTACAAAAACTGATTGCGCCCATCACTAACCCTGTTGAAGGCATTTTCGAGGGAAATAGTACAGCCATTGGGTTTCGTAACATTATCAGTAATGGTCGAGTCTAGGATGCATAAGGCTACTACAATGATGGACTTCCTCGTGGTCAAGACCCCATTCTCATACAAAGCGATCATCGAGCTGCCCATGCTGAACAGTCTGAAGGATGTAACCTCTGCCTACCACCCAAAAATAAAATTTCCAATAGAAATAGGTGTAGGCGAAGTGCAAGGTGAGCAAGTGGTGGCAAGAGAATTCTACGGGGTAGGAATTAAATTGGGGAGAAAAGGAAGTGCGCATGATAGGGGTTGAAAGCTAGTTCCCCCTACAACCCGAATTCATTGGCAAGGCCTAGAACAACAACTCAAAGGAAAGGGAGTGCTCGGCCATTGAAAAAGCCAAAGGGAAAGTTACGACAACAACTTGAGAATGTCTTTGCTTCTCGTGTAAGAGCATCTCGTAAATTCAATAGAATTGCTTTACATTTCATGCCTTTCCTTTGCATTTCATTTCTTGTTGTCAAATGCCTACTACTGCACAAACATTGTGGGACCCAGCGTGGTCAAGCACATCTCCTACCTACTGGTTGTCTAAGACGATACTTTACTCCTGTGCCCGATGAACAAATGAGGGAACACCTCTTGTAAATGTCCCGTCTATCCTCATCACCCAGTGCGGTCAAGCACATCTCCTGCCTTGTTATCTAAGCTGATGCTTCGCTCCCACCCAGAAAACAAAGGTGGGAACACTTCTCCTAGGTGTCCCGTCTCTACTCGCCACCCAGCGCGGTCGAGCACATCTACCGCCTAGTTATCTAAATCGACACTCTGCACTCGCACCAGGCAAACAAAAGAGGAAACCTTTCTCCTAAGTGTCCTATCTCTCCTCGCCACCTAGCGCGATAGAGCACATCTCCCGACTGGTTATCTAAGTTGATGCTCAGCGCTTGCATCCAGCAAACAAATGAGGGAACACCTCTCCTAAGTGTCCCATCTATCCTCGACACCCAGTGCATTTGAGCACATCTCCCATCTAGTTATCTAAGTAGATGCTCGCACTCTCACCAAGCGAACAAAGGATGGAACACATCTCCTAAGTGTCCCATCTCTTCTTGCCACCCAACGCGGTCGAACCCATCTCCTGCCTAGAACTTAAACCGAAGTGTTTCCGCACCCAAACAACGACTGATAGCTTTTCATTCAAAATCGAAGAGACATCAACAAACACAATAAGTGGGCGTCAGAAAGGAGGGGGAAGAAGAGGAAGGAAGCAAGAGTGCACGTATTCATGGACACCAACAAAATTCTAAATCAAAACAAATGCATATCACTCAAAGCAACATGAGCCAAGAAATTTATGTACAATGCATGTATTGTTCAAATAAAAGGGAAAAAAAAAAAGAGTTCATTATTTCTCAATTTGGGCAGCCGACCGAGGGAAGGTTTTGGGAATCAGATCCCTCCACAAGGAGTTGAGGAATTCAAGCACCTTCTAATAGGGTTTGAATATATCTATGTCCAGGGTCCTCATCTCAATCTGGGAGTTTGACAGTATGTATGTCTACATTTTTTTTAGGCCCAAAACGTGCCCATAGCACCAGGCTTGGTTATAGATACTCTTGGTCGCTGTGAATTGAAGGGAGAGTCTGGCAAGATCCGCTTTGGCGGAGGCAAGCTCGAACATCAGTTCTGTTACACACCTTTTACGCGACCTCAGCCTTTTCATAATCACTGCATACTTTGTATCCACGACGGCCTTGTCCCTTGAGAACGTTGTGTGCTGCAACTTGAGGTTCTCTCTCTCAACCTTGACATGATCAAGCTCCATGCCCATATCCAATCGAGTATCCTCGGCTTACGACAAATTCGAGGTAACGCTGCTTGATCGCCTTTAGTTCCTTGTCCAAATAGGATGCTCGAATCCACTCTAGATTCCGCTTTTATGTCAAGGCTTCAACCTCGAGGCACTTCCGGGACACTTCCTCCTTAGACTCACCTAGATCCTTCCGCATGGTGAGAACCTCTTTGCAAAGACGGGTAACATCTCCCTCTAGGGACTGGTTGAAATTGTCAACCACAACAAAAACCCACTCAACTTGGTCTCTCTTGACCATAAGCTTCAAGATCTCACGGTTATAGATTTGTAGCCCACAGGCCTCTCTTCCAAGTCGGCTTAACCATGCACGATCCAGGCTACCAAATCATCGATCCCTAGTGAAATGCACGATCCTTTGCATTTCATTTCTTGTTGTCGAATGCCTACTACTGAAAAAAACATCTTGGGAGCCACCCAGCGTGGTCAAGCACATCTCCACCTGCTAGTTGTCTAAGACGATGCTCTACGCCCGTGCCCGATGAACAAATGAGGGAACACCTCTTGTAAATGTCCCGTCTATCCTCATCACCCAGCGCAGTCAAGCACATCTCCTGCCTGGTTATCTAAGGTGATGCTTCGCTCACACCCAGAAAACAAAGGTGGGAAAACTTCTCTTAGGTGTCCCGTCTCTCCTCGCCACCCAGCGCGGTCGAGCACATCTACCGCCTAGTTATCTAAATCGACACTCTGCACTTGCACCAGGCAAACAAAGGAGGAAACATTTCTCCTAAGTGTCCTATCTCTCCTCGCCACCCAGCGCGGTAAAGCACATCTCCCGACTGGTTATCTAAGTTGATGCTCCGCGCTTGCATCCAGCAAACAAATGAGGGAACACCTCTCCTAAGTGTCCCATCTATCCTTGACACCCAGTGCGTTTGAGCACATCTCCCATCTAGTCATCTAAGCCAATACTCCACGCTCTCACCAAGCGAACAAAGGATGAAGCACATCTCCTAAGTGTCCCATCTCTTCTTGCCACCCAACGCGGTCGAACCCATCTCCCGCCTAGAACTTAAACCGAAGTGTTTCAGCACCCAAACAACAACTGATAGCTTTTCGTTCAAAATCGAAGAGACATCAACAGACACAATAAGTGGGCAACAGAAAGGAGGGGGAAGAAGAGGAAGGAAGCAAGAGTGCACGTATTCATGGACACCAACAAAATTCTAAATCAAAACAAATGCATATCACTTAAAGCAACATGAGCCAAGAAACTTATGTACAAAGCATGTATTGTTCAAATAAAAGAAAAAAAAAAAAAGAGTTCATTATTTCTCAATTTGGGCAGCAGACCAAAGGAAGGTTTTGGGAATCAGATCCCTCCACAAGGAGTTGAGGAATTCAAGCACCTCCTAATTGGGTTTGAATATATCTATGTCCAGGGTCCTCATCTCGATCTAGGAGTTTGATAGTACGTATGTCTACATTTTTTTTAGGCCCAAAACGTGCCCATAGCACCAGGCTTGGTTATAGATACTCTTGGTTGCTGTGAATTGAGGGGAGAGTCTGGCAAGATCCGCTTTGGTGGAGGCAAGCTCGAACATAAGTTCTGTTACACACCTCTTACGCGACCTAAGCCTTTTCATAATCACTGCGTACTTTGTATCCACGACGGCCTTGTCCCTTGAGAACATTGTGTGCCACAACTTGAGGTTCTCTCTCTCAACCTTCACATGATCAAGCTCCATGCCCATATCCAATCGAGTATCCTCGGCTTATGACAAATTCGAGGTAACGCTGCTAGATCGCCTTTAGCTCCTTGTCCAAACAGGATGCTCGAATCCACTCTAGATTCCGCTTTTATGTCAAGGCTTCAACCTCGAGGCACTTCCAGGACACTTCCTCCCTAGACTCACCTAGATTCTTCCTCATGGTGAGAACCTCTTTGCGAAGGCAGGTAACATCTCCCTCCAGGGACTGGTTGTAATTGTCAACCACAACAAAAACCCACTCAACTTGGTCTCTATTGACCATAAGCTTCAAGATCTCACGGTTATAGATTTGTAGCCCACAGGCCTCTCTTCCAAGTCGGCTCAACCATGCATGATCCAGGCTACCAAATCATCGATCCCCAGTGAAATGCGCGATCCTTTGCATTTCATTTCTTGTTGTCGAATGCCTACTACTGAAAAAAAACATCTTGGGAGCCACCCAGCGTGGTCAAGCACATCTCCACCTACTAGTTGTCTAAGACAATGCTCTACGCCCGTGCCCGATGAACAAATGAGGGAACACCTCTTGTAAATGTCCCGTCTATCCTCATCACCTAGTGCGGTCAAGCACATCTCCTACCTGGATATCTAAGCTGATGCTTTGCTCACACCTAGAAAAAAAAGGCGAGAACACTTCTCCTAGGTGTCCTATCACTCCTCGCCACCCAGCGGTCGAGCACATCTACCGCCTAGTTATCTAAATCGACACTCTGCACTTGCACCAGGCAAACAAAGGAGGAAACATTTCTCCTAAGTGTCCTATCTCTCCTCGCCACCCAGCGCAGTAAAGCACATCTCCTGACTGGTTATCTAAGTTGATGCTCCGCGCTTGCATCCAGCAAACAAATGAGGGAACATCTCTCCTAAGTGTCCCATCTATCCTCGACACCCAGTGCGTTTGAGCACATCTCCCATCTAGTAATCTAAGCCGATGCTCCGCGCTCTCACCCAGCGAACAAAGGATGGAGCACATCTCCTAAGTGTCCCATCTCTTCTTGCCACCCAACGCGGTCGAACCCATCTCCCGCCTAGAACTTAAACCGAAGTGTTTCTGCACCCAAACAATGACTGATAGCTTTTCGTTCAAAATCGAAGAGACATCAACAGACACAATAAGTGGGCGTCAGAAAGGAGGGGGAAGAAGAGGAAGGAAGCAAGAGTGCACTTATTCATGGACACCAACAAAATTCTAAATCAAAATAAATGCATATCACTTAAAGCAACATGAGCCAAGAAACTTATGTACAATGCATGTATTGTTCAAATAAAAAATAAAAAAAAAAAGAGTTCATTATTTCTCAATTTGGGCAGCAAACCAAGGGAAGGTTTTGGGAATCAGATCCCTCCACAAGGAGTTGAGGAATTCAAGCACCTCCTAATTGGGTTTGAATATATCTATGTCCAGGGTCCTCATCTCAATCTGGGAGTTTGACAGTAAGTATGTCTACATTTTCTTCAGGCCCAAAACATGCCCATAGCACCAGGCTTGGTTATAGATACTCTTGGTCACTGTGAATTGAGGGGAGAGTCTGGCAAGATCCGCTTTGGTGGAGGCAAGCTCGAACATCAGTTCTGTTACACACCTCTTACGCGACCTAAGCCTTTTCGTAATCACTGCGTACTTTGTATCCACGACGGCCTTGTCCCTTGAGAACGCTGTGTGCCACAAATTGAGGTTCTTTCTCTCAACCATGACATGATCGAGCTCCATGCCCATATCCAATTGAGTATCCTCAGCTTACGACAAATTGGAGGCAACGCTGCTGGATCGCCTCTAGCTCCTTGTCCAACAGGATGCTCGAATCCACTCTAGATTCCTCTTTTATGTCAAGGCTTCAACCTCGAGGCACTTTCGGGACACTTCCTCCCTGGACTCACCTAGATCCTTCCGCATGGTGAGAACCTCTTTGCGAAGGCGGGTAACATCTCCCTCCAGGGACTGGTTGTAATTGTTAACCACAATAAAGCCCACTCAACTTGGTCTTTCTTGACCATAAGCTTCAAGATCTCGCGGTCATAGATTTGTAGCCCACATGCCTCCTCTTCCAACTCGGCTCAACCATGCATGATCCAAGCCACCAAATCATTGATCCCAAGTGTAAGCAATGCCAACATATTAGCAACAGTAAAAGAATAAGGTAGAAGAACCCAATGAGAAGTGGCAGGAAAACTTACTGGAGAGAGAAAGTCCTTGAGCTGGTTGGCCCACGCATGGACTCGACCCTAGCTTTGTCAGCACCAGATTGGGAGTGGCAAGATTCAGAAAGACCAACGATCCAAGTGGCCCAAGGGAGAGCAGTTGAGGTAAGGGAGGTTACGGTGATGCCGGATCACTGGCCTGCCCTACACTTGGTTGGGATGAAGGTTTAGCGGCTGCGGGGTTGACAGAACTTGGCTTATCCACTGGCCCCTAATGCCTTCTGTTGGAACCAGGTAAGTACCTCTGTTAAGACTATTGGTGAAGAAGCCCCTGTACAGTAGAGGTATTGAAATGCAAGGAAGGAATAAAGACGTTGTCCTCACTGAGGGCCATGGGGTCATCAGTGGAGAGACCCTTACAATCGGAGAACACGATGAGAATCTCACCACCAAGGACTATGGGAGGCACCCGACTAAGCGATGTCACCCGAAGCAACAGGGCACCACCTGCCTTCTCAAGGAGCTCTAAGGAATCCGGGCCTTAGGAAAGCCCAGGAATTGAAATTGAGCAGGGCTTTGAAGATTGCCATCTCCAAGTCTCCTGGTTCGGGTTAAGGGCCCTTGTCGACCCTTCGTCTCCAAGTGGGTTAGAAGGGACATCCAGGGATGAAGAAACGAGCTGAGTATCGGGCAACAGAAACTTCAAGTCCAATGTCGCGGCCAAATTGGTGCCGGCTTGCATCATGATAGTGTCAAAGTTGTCCGAGTCAAAAGAGTTCCCTCAGACTAGGGCTGGGGCAACTGGCAGGGGCGAAGCTTGTCGCGACTACTCAAAGGATGGGTGAGAAACCTCTTGCGCAGGCTCTAAGTGGCCGCATGTTTCCCTCTATCTTCAAGCCTCATCGCCCTGGTGGCAAGGTCTCTTTTCTCCCCCTCCAAAACAAGGCGTCAAAAGACCTCTTCCTACCCTGAGAAACAGTGAGGACCATTAAAAAGCAATGACTGACCATGAGAGATCGGTTTGGTATCACTAAGAACCGTGGATGTTCACTCTAGTGAAAAGAGTATGAGTCCATACATCCTCTTGGTGTTGGTCGACCCAAGAATAAACTAGTTGAAAACAACATCGCTCTCATTCCAAGAGAGTCATAGAGATCACCTTGTCATCAGGAACAATCCCCCACATGAGGGACCTCTATCTTGTCGGCTTCACTATTGGGGAGCTCCCACCCCTCGCCGAATATGAAGAAAAACTTGTGTTTCCAAATTTTGGTATCAGAGTAACGGCCCTCAAATTGGGTGACACATATTTGGACCGAGAATGAAAACTACAAATATTGTCGCCCAAGTATAGGATCTCGTTCGTGGACATAAATTCCTATGCTATCAAATTTGGATATTCCTCACTGGCAGGCTCCAGGACCATGCGCCATACGACGCATGAGATCAAGATCCTCCATGCATTAGGGTGCAGCTAGCATGGTCCATCTCAATCTGTGCGAATAGGCACTGGTGTGCAGAGCGAGCAGCACCTATAAGTTGACGACCCCGAGGTTGGGACTTGGGACCTGGGACCTCCAGGATAATCGAGTTTGGAACTCTGTATGTGTTCCTTAACGCCTTGAAGTCCATCAAGCTGGTGGTGGAGGACTAGCCATGCCCATCGTAGTAAGGGAGGCCCTACCGGGAAAAGAGGTCAGGTCTCACTGAGGACCCACCATAACGAGGGGAGTGCAAATCTCGCGAAGAGGGAGGAAAAGAAACAATAAAGCTCCTAGAGAAGGGACAAGGAAGAGAAGAAAACTAAATCTAGGGAAGGTGGAAGACGTTCAGAGGATAGAGAGGAAGGTTGAAATAAGGGAGACTATGATCGAGTAACCCCAATAGAAGGGTGACAAGTGTACATGTAACATAAATGTCTTTGATCCCCGCAATCCATACGAAGCGAAGAGATGTGGCTACAAACCATCATGCGTAGTCCCGAAACGTGGGTACATGAAGCACTAAGATAATTAATTAGCATAAGGACAAAATGGTCATGGGCATTGGAAATCCCCGCCACACCCACGTGACGGGAATTTGCGGAGCAATTGTAAGGACACATTCATCCATCAACAGGTTGTGTCCGGTCCAATTATCAAAACTAAGAGTCCAGTATTAAAAGGCGCCACATATGGCTAGGAAAAGGCCCAGGCCGGCATGGGAAAGGACGAGACAACCCCTACCTAGGCATGTCTCCAACCACATCACATTGAATTATTAGATACAGATCGAGATCACATCTCAAACAGGGGGTGTCGCATTAAATATGACACAATGTTGCTCTCAAATGCAGAGGCTTGGTACGGGTCGAGACATCGTGATAGAGGTTGCCACATTAAATGCAATGGCACGTTGTCCAGGACAAGGGCAAACACTCTAGTCACAAGGAGAACAGAGCCCTACCGGACAAGGGAAGTATAAAAGCCTTCGTATATGTATAATTAATGGTAGTTTCACTCACTACTACACTCACTCTCTCTCTCTCTCTCTCTCTCACACACACACACACACACACACACACACTTTAAAGCCAAAGTTGACTTAGGCATCGGAAGTATGTTTTAGCACTCTGAGTCCCCCAAACTTTATTGTCTCAAGTGACCGTTGCACCTAGACAGGGTGCGAAACATGTCTTTAACAATGAATGTTGGATTTGGCTTTCAATGAAATTGGACCCATTAGATAAGACACATCTATCGTTAAAATTGAACCTAAGATAAATTGATATATATAAGAATCTCTTGTCTATTGTAATTATATCGTCGCATCTTATATTATCATATCTACAAACGTATTTTGTATGGTTTTATCTCTTTGCATTTGCTTCAATAGGTCTTAAGATAATAAACATAGAGTCATGCTAGGTGGCACACCAAGCAATCAACTTGACTTTTTATTTACTTTTTCTTTTTCTTTTCATTTTTTTAACATATTTAAATATTTTTAAAAAATAAAAATATATATATCAATGCATTAAAAGTCAATTTCTTAATCATTAAGTAAAAAAAAATAACAAAAAATTAAATACACAATCAGGCAAAGTGAGAAGAAAAACTAGCATTTTTTTCATAAACATAACGAGTTGTCAGAAAATTTTTAATTTTAGATGAAAATTTAAAATATTATTTTTTTAATATTATTATTATTTTGAAATTTAAAAAAGTTGAATTGGGATTTGAAAAAGTTGAATTATTTATTATATTTTATATAAAAATTTAAAAAAATTATAATGATGAGATAAGATGAAACATCTCACCTTCCAAACCTAATCAATGCCGAACTTGTGATTGTGGAGACATTTTGGTCCCTCACTCCCTCCTGAGTTGAAGACCAGGCCAACGGTCACCGCCCAAAGCAACGGCTCAATCATACAAATTCAAAATAATTGAGAATATTCCACCGTTCAAATCATTCCGTGGTATGCTATCATGCTATGCACGTGAAATGTGGCCTTGGTAAGTAGTACGAGTGGTCTTTTTCATTGGACGAGCTCTCCCTGTATACAGCTCGACAATGAGTGGGGTGTCCGTACACGTGGCATAATCAACGGCTTAAAATGTAGGTATCTAAAAGCCCCGAGATCTAACAGCATTCTTAATCATAAGCCAGATTGGCCTTCTCTTTCTGGAGATTCTTTCGAGGCTCACCGCTCAATGCTTTTTCTCTCTCTTCCTCTTTATAAACGCTGAAGCCAAACTCAAACCACATAGAGGCAGAGAAAAGTTTTCATCATCGAGGAAAGTTGCTCAACAATGGAGATCTTGAGATTTCAGTTTATAGCAATGGCTGTTTATGCACTTGTTTTGACATGGGGGGGTTTGCCTTCCATCCATGCCCAGAGCCTGGCACCTGCCCCTGCTCCTTCCAGTGACGGTTTGTGTTTTTCTTTACCCTGTTTTGGGTGGTGATGCGGTGATGTTTTCAAAAGGAAAACATTTTTGATTTGATGAAATGTTTGTAATTTTGCAGGGGTAGCAATTGACCAAGGAATTGCATACGTGCTGATGGTGCTTGCTCTGTTACTTACCTATATGATTCATTGAAATCTGAGTCTCAATGCTTGGGATTGCTTTTTATTTTTCTTCCTTGTTTGTATAACCATTTATGCAGACCCCCTCCCCCCCCTCTCTAATTCTTTCCATTTTCAGATTCTTTTTTCCCCCATCCTTTTCTGAAATGCATTGTCTCTCTCTCTCTCATCTGTGCGAGTGTCTGTGGCCTTCAAGAAAAGGAAGGATATCTCTCTTTGATGTAATATGAAGTATGCCATGGAATGAGCGAAGAATATGTTTATTCTTATTCTTTCACTGTAGTATTAGATGATTGAAAATATGTTTAATATATGTTATTTATGAATCAATAATTTAATTCTAGGTTAAAATATAAGGCGGTTTGGATTAAAAGATGAGTTGAGATGGTTGCAACTTTTGTAGGCCAACAAAATTGACAACCTCTGTGCCATTTGTTTTGTTCCAACGGACAACACCCTCGGGGACTAAACTGAAAAGGAGAAGGGATAATTCAACTAGGCTTGCAACTATATACGTGCGATTTAAAAATCTGATAGGAGTAACATGTCTTATCTCTTGTTGAATTTGTTTTTCTCTTCCTGTGGAATTTGATAGATATATAGGTAATTTTCCCCTTATACTTGAC
>QEOT01123582.1:0-36473 GCA_003123785.1 Pterocarya stenoptera
CTCAGCTTTATGACCAATGCATATTTAATGCTAAATCCCCACTTCCTCTAGAAGAGAAGAATATTTTCTAAATCTATATTGGGATTATATTATGGCTTTTCACTTGGGTTGCCACAATATAGGTGCCCATTAGAAGACAGTAGACATGCATCCTCTATTATATTCAATGGAAAAATGATATTTTCTAAAATATGAAAGGAATTTATAGATTTCCCAGCTAATAAAGCATACATGTGCATGCTTGTGTCACTATGCTATGGAGCAATAATGTCAAAGCGATTCAGAAGAGTACCATTTCTGGTTTATATGTCAATTTTTTTTTTTTTTCTAGTTCATGTCATAGTAATTTAAATTTTGGTATATGAATGAAAAGTCATGAAAAAAAAAAAAAAACAAGAAAGACACGGGTAATAAGTGCATCACTATTTTACTTGCTAGGGAGCATAACTTCATAGATTCTTTGTTGGAATGTTACAAAACTTTCACCTATTCCAAACTGCCCAGAAACTTCTCTTATTACAGTTAAGGGCTCATGTTTCCAATTTAATGGCTGGCAAAGGTTCAGTCTTGGATTTTTATTGCTATCAATTAGATGTAATAATCTCATCAAGAGCTTCATGTATCTAATATAAATCCAAGAAATGAAATTACAAAATACAGGTATGAAATTTTAATTAAAAAAAAATTGCAATAATGTAAATGCTTTTAAATGGAAGATGGGGCGTTGGTAGGCTTAAGGAGAATTAATTAATGGCCCAGCTATATTATAAATTGAGGCAATTGTTACTAACGTATTAAGGCCAAAATAGATTCGAGAATGGCCCAAAATGTCATGCCCAAGTAGCATTAAATTTGTCCAAGTATATTCATCAGTCATGAAACTCATGTCCTGTTGCCCAAGTACATCCAAACCCATACCTCGTCTGGAAACTGAGGCATCAAACTGTACGCGGGAACAGAGAAAACTTTTACGTGGGAAGCTTCAATATTTTGGCTCCACTTTCAAAGAAAAGTCTCTTCAGACAACTGTATGAGGTATGGGTACTTACCTGCTGCATGTTGGTTTACCATGGTACAAGTAAGAATACATGGTTACAGCCCTGGTTAGTTCCATTATTTCCTTCACTTTCGAAGACTCAGTTATTTCTGGAAACTGCGGATTATCTAAGACCTTCTTGAGCTGACTAGAGCTACTTTAACAACTCGGTTTGAGATATCTCAGCACTCGGTAGAAACCAGGAATTTCTCTGAACAAGCTTTAAACCCAGTAAGTCCTCTATAAATTTATTCTTTCTGCTCATACCTCATGGGTTAATAAGATATTATGGACTAAAATTTGTAAAAGTCTCTGCTAATCTTTCTGGGTTCGAAATGTACACAGCTTTTCAGCTTTACACCATCTAAGGATGGGTTACGGTTTTGATTAAAATCTCATAAGTTTTTTAAGAACTCTTAAACTGTCGATGGTAGGACTATTTGCATGTGAAATCTGTTTTCTTTTTAATCATTTAGTAGCTGGGCCCTCGAAAGGATTATCTAGCAGTATATTTGTTTTGAGAATCAGCTAGTACTAGGGTCCTTGCTAATCAGAAGATCATACTCACTTTTATATCTAATAACTGGTAGGACTTTGCCATTAAATGTGCTTACTTTTTATTTGTCAGTTTACATTTGAGATACATATTATACTAGAAAGGTTGTTGAAGAAGTATCTACACTTTGGGTGGGAAGCTGGGTGGTTTTCCATATTTGTTTTAGACATCAGTAGGTATCTGGTAATGTATGGCGCATACATTTAAAAACTATATATATCAAGTTGTTAAACTGGAGTTTTTTCTAACTTGGTTAACAAAAACTATTCAGTAGAAAAAAAGGGGTTGGACTCTCTATATAGTTTTTAGATTATACTAATTTTTCCATTACTTGTCTATAACCACAAACTTGGGGTGTGGTTGGTTATATAATGGTGCAGCCTATGAGAGGAACCAAGAATTTACGAGGTGGGCGTGCTGGCAATCGAGGAGCAGCTCGTGGTAGAGGAGCAGAAATACAGGCTCGAGCTAACATTCTAAGAGACGAGACAATTTCATTTTCAGATGCGGAAACTGAAGGACCGAGTCAGATCCATGAGGAGGTGAGAATTCCAGCTAATGAGGCTTCAATGTCTAACATTGATGTCCCTACAGGTATGAATTTTAATCAGCTCTATATGTGGTTTGGTTTGCTACTAGTTATTTTATCCAGATTAGCAGTTAATTTCACATGTGTTAAACTCTTATGTTTTTAATTGTGTGGTCTTCTCCTCTAGCTCCAACCGAGAAAAAACGTGGACGGGGACCAGCTAAAAGCACCGAATTTGATCGCATAAGAAAGTTTGGTAAAATAGCAGTGGAAATTAAGGATGGCCAAAGAGGAGTATCATGTCAGAATGCGACGATGTTTTCAACACGCGTTACCTGGATTGTGAAATGTTATGCAGACATGCGACATGCAAGTTGGAGTCATGTTGATAAACAGAACAAGGATGAGCTAACAGATCGTGTCCGAGTAAGAATTGTGTCAAATTATTTAAATGTTTTAGTAATTACAAGTGTATTTACATAACTTTATATAATCTGTCAATATTTTTAATAGGCTGATTTTGTATTGGATTGGACCAAAAGCAACCATCGAGAGACAGTGGCGATGGCACTTGCTCAAAAATATAATGACTATCACTACCTACTGCACTGCAAGTACCGGGAGTATGATACACATGAAGCTGCAATTTCTGGAGGGCCAAAGTTGGTGGACAAGGCCGTTTGGCTGTGTTTGTGTGAGAGATGGGGGAGTGAAGAATTTAAGGTAACAATCCTTCTCAAAAGCTATTCCTTTAAAGTTTATATAGCTGGTTTACAGCAGTTATTACAGGGTTTGTCATTCCATATGCTAATAATATTCAACAACTTGTTTAAATGTAAGAACCTATCAAGGCGAAACAAAGAAAATAGGTCCAATCAAAGGATAAATCATACGGGTGGGAGGAAGTCTTTTGTTAGGCTAATGGAGGAAAAGGTAAAAGCTTCATACTCAGAAAAAACTTAAAGTGTCTTTAATTTCTAACTCATATACAAGAATGTACTAACAAGGTTTGTAATCTCATTGAAGCGAGAACAAGCTCCAAATCATGTTGCTTTTTACAAAGAGGTGCATTGGTCTAATAAGAAGGGAAGATTTGTCACTGAAGTTGCTGAGCGGAATTATGTGAGTATATTCAGTTTTTATATTACTTTTTGGACATATATAGAGATTAATCACATGGTTAATGCCAAAAACTTATTCTCATATTTTTCTAATGTAGAATATGATGGTGGAGTTGTTGAAAGAGATGCCACCAGAAGATGCAGGGGATGAAAATGCAAATGCAAATGCTGTTTTCAAGGAGGTATTGGGAAATCGATCAGGCTATGTTAGAGGGTTAGGCCACTTAGTTATACCTGAACCCTCTGAATCCTTGCTGTCCAATAGGGAGTTTATTCGACTTAGGGAGGAGAATGAGAAGAATAAGGCTGAGGCGGAGGGCTTCAAGAGGAAACTTGAGTCGTTTATGGTTGATGTCACAAAAATGCAAGCCTGTTTTGATGAATTTGACAAGCTGAATAGCCGTGTTACGGAATTGGAGTCACAAAGGGAGTCTCAGCGGGAGACTCCGGGAGATGCATAGCCTCCCCACAATGATGGTTGATGTGGGGAGTTTTTTGATCATGCTTTATTTTTGAAGTTGTTGGAGTAAAAAAAAAAAAAACCAAACTGGGTGGATACTTTTGTTTAGCATGAGGAAGTGCCTGTTTTGTGTTTTGTGGGGATTTGGTTGGATTCATGTGAACTCTGGCCCATCATTTTAAATTAAGTAAAGGCATATTTCAATATTGATAGTAGGCCCATTGAAATAGGGGATTTACAAAGGCATCCAGAAAGGGGTTAGCATGAAAAAGGTATGAGAATTTCCAGTTTATGCTTCCCAATTTGATAATTGTCATAGATCTGAAAAATTCCAAAACTGCTATTTTGGAGATTTGTTTTCTAGAAGTCATGCAAATATATGAATACATGATATTTTATAGATTGAGTGAATTGTAGTTGATAAATAAAGCTTAGGAATTGTGACTCATAAGTATATTGATTGTAGTGAACATCATTAAATCAGGTCAACCTTCATTATCTACAAAATTGAAGTGATAGTGGCTTGACTTCTACTCAAGGCCACCATAACTAGTATTAGAGTGTTAATGAGCATGTGTTGCAGCCAATATACAGAATTTTCACAAACTCTGGGAATAGTTTAAAAAGTCAGTGGGATATGGAAGATGTCAAATAGGTGGGTGAAGCTTGAATGATTTGCATTAGATGTTATGATAGTTATCAACTTAGGTAACTGCAATAGTCATGACTAATATGCATTTTTGCTTGGTTATATTTTACTATCAATGTCAGTGTTAATTTTTCATAGTTCCTCAAACTATGCTCAACAGTTTGTGATTTTACACATGCCTTAATATTGTTTTGAAGTTTAGTTATTATCAAGGGGATGTTATTTACTTGTTGGGCTATCATAGGGATTGATCATTTATGCATGGCCAAGTGTAACTTACATGGTCTGCTTGTGAGACTATAATAGTCAAAACCTTATACATGGCCAAAACAGAAATTTGACATTAATTTTTAACTTAATTTGCAGCTATCACTTATAGGGACTAAAGATCCCATCAGCAAACATTCGGGTGCCTCAGCAGAACAAAGAGCCAAGGTGAATCCAAGCCTCCATGATGTGCAAGTGGTTAGGAAGAAGATCTTAGGCATGTAAGGATATAGAATGCATGTGTGATTCCAAATTGGGCTAGTTATTTTGTGTAGAATGCACGGTGATGATGTTTTATGTAAATATGTGCATGTCTTTTCCATGCAATGAAACGATGTGTTCCTTTAAAGTATATGCATGTAATGTGAAACACAGCTCCCCTTTTTGTTGTTACGTTTTGGCCATAATTTCAAATGAGATGCTGCTTCATTCGGTTAAAACTACATTGACTTGTATTTGGGCATGAAGTCTACGACTAAGGCACAGATTTTATGGACATGCAGTATAAAATCTGCATTTATGATAATGAATGTAAGCCATTCAATTAAGGGAAAAAAAAATATAGCCCATTTTCGGTATGTTAAAAGCATGTCCAAAAAATAATATAGTTCATGTATAAATTGGAAGGACATTTCTGGAGATTGTATTCCTGTTAGAAAACATTATTTCTGGGGATATCTACATATTGGTGTTTATGTATTTCTGAAAGACATATATGCCAGAAAACCATAGATCTCACAATTACAAACCGTTGGAAAAAACTATTTCTGAGGATACATAATGGTGACAAATAGAATAACCTTAATTCTGGCATATGTATTATGGACAAAAATCCTTTATGGGAAATACATTTCCTGCAAGACAATGTCGCGGGAAATGTTTAGTTGCTGTGGAAAAATTTCCCAGGAAATGCTTATTTCCTGTCGAATAATATGGTTAGAAACACTTAATTCCGGCGAGACATAACCTTCATTATAGTTTTTTCCCGGCGAAAGTTGGCAACTGTTGGGACACTTTTTCCGGCGACATGTACACTTTTTGTGGGGAGATGGTCATGCCAGAAAAAGTAGTTTTTCGGACAGAAATTCATATCGCAACATATACACCTATCTTGGGCCAGTTATTTCTGACGACTAAGCCACGAGTAGAAAATGTCAAAAAAAGGCATTTGTGGCATCAAATGTGGGTAATATGGACAAAAACGGTCGCAGGAAAAACTGCTTTTTGTTGTAGTGGATACACGTTGTGTTTTCCACAAGTATCTCTCTCTGCTTTTTTGTATGGTCACAACTATATCACCTTTGGGCATATCAAAGATCAATTTGTGTACTAAAACACAAAATTCACAATTCATTGTATAATGAGTTCCATGGAGGTTCCCGCACTACAAGAGATTGCTTTTTGCCCCAGAAAATGCAGTTTTCGTCCCAAAAGAGTATTGGAGAGACGAAAAATTTTCTTCTCCAAGTCGTCCCTAAACTTTAGTCGTAAAATATCTTTTGGGACGAAATGGGGATGACCCGTTCAAACCTATTCAAATGAAATTCTTTTTTGGCGACAAAACGGTTTAGTCCAAAAATTAAGTTCGAACTGAATATATACTGTTTGAACTTACAATTAACTATTCGAACAAGTTGGTAATTTAATTCGAATAACATGAATTTGATTGCTCCCGTTCGAATGAAATATGTGTTTGAATGCTTTATTGTTGTTTGAAGGTTTAAGTTTTTGTTCGAACATAGATAATCCAATCAAATGTTCATTAACATAGTTCGAATGAAACTTTGTGTTCGAACGTTCAAACCAACCAAATAAGTTCAAATGGATGAGTTTCCATCTGAATATTGATGGGTATAGTTTGAATGAATTTTATGCATTCGAATGCGCACACATGCAATGTGTTCGAACTTAGTAGAAATCCATTTGATCTGGATTGATGAGTTTCTTTTCATTCGAATGGTTTTTATGCTGGTTGTTCAAATGGCGGCAGTAAATGTGTTCGAATGTTAATACATAAAGATTACCATTTGAATTAAATTTTTTCCGTTTGAACAATAATCAATGGTACAGTAAATTAAAATTTTAAATTAACAAAACTACATTTAAAAGTTATAATTAAAACATCGCAATTGTTTAAAGGAAAAATCTAGTTGTAAGTGATTATGCGCACTAATACACGCACCCATTTAATATGATTGGTTCGAAAGTAAACTTTATTGAAAACAATACTAATTTGAATTTAGAATATGAAGGTAACAGCATTAGTACGTAAATTGGTACGCAAACTTGCTTATACATAATAAAACTCTTGTTTAAATGTTGCATTAAAACATATTGTAACATTAATACAATAATTTCAAAAGACATTAAAATTAAGAGAATAAGTTATAAGTTGGTGGTGGCATAGAGTTCTAGAACATCATTGATTGCATCTATTTGAACATGTATTGGGATTGAATTTCCATCTCCCTCCACAAGCCTTATTGTTGGTGTTCTCTTAATCGCGCCTCCATATTTGTCGCCTGATGTAACTGATCTTCCAACTCTAAGTACTTTGACTTCAACTGTTCGATCTATCCACATAGTTTTATTTTTGTATTGAATATTTATTTTGTCTCGAACATTGTCACTTCTGAATGATTTTTATTTTATATATATAGCTGATTTGTTCATTAAAAATGTGTTTTTTTTTTTTTCTTAACATATAGTGATATCAAAAATCAGTTTTATTGGAAGAAAAAAAAACTTATTTGCAAATTGTTATTTACCATAAAAAAAAAAGTATTAATTTATATTTCCAATTAATTATATGAATTTTCTGGGACGATATATATGATCTATTTTAATCTACCATTTAATAATAAACTTGTATAGGTAGATTTTTCATCTTTTAGAAATGAAAATTAATAAACTCAAATAATGATTATTTTTAAAAATTTTAATGTCTTTCAATAAATCTTTGGAGCTTTCGAAAGGTTTATAACTCTGTTCGAACTAGATATCAATCATCGCCGCCAGAATTGTATATAACTTCCAACCAAAAAAATCATTCGGACTATAATATCAACATTCGAATGGAAAATATCATACCGTCAAACGGATTGAAACTCAATGTATAACTATGTGCAACCCTCCCCGACCACAATTGTAGAAAACTTCTTGCCACAAATATTGTTAAAACTATTATTGCAACATTCGAATGGTAATGCAAATGTAAAATGCATTACCATTCAAACAGATTAAATTAAGTTCAAACAATTTTCTCTTTTGAGATGCAATGTTTTATCCTGGAAACTATAGTTTGAACAAATACTTATCTATTTGAACTGATAATAAATTGCTTTCATGTTTTGGGACGAAATTTAAACTTTTTCTCAAATAAATTAAGGACGAAATTTATTTTGTCCCTAAAAATTCTCATCCTAAAAGTCAAATTTCTTATAGTGCCAGGTGAAACCACCCACAAGCAAGGCTCACAAGTTAAGTTTTCCTAAAATGAGGTACTGTTGTTTGATGCCTTAAAATTGAATTTTGCTTGTTTCCATTCTCTTCGGTTTTCTTGATTGATTGCATATTGTAAAATCATCAATTATCCCATATGTTAAAATAGATGGAAAGAGGTAGATGTTATTATTTATTTTATATCTTATCACTCTCTTTCACGTGTAGGCCAGACTCCTCTTAATAAGTGGGCTCGTGGAATATTTAATAGAGCTAGAATTTGAATTCAAGACTTCTGTTCTGATATCATATGTAATCACTACTTGTCTCACAAGTTTAGACTGATAGAAAAATGTAGATTTTATTATTTATTTTATATATGTCCTTTCTATTTGGTTGGAAGCTAGAACCCAGTTCGAGATAACACGTATATATCATGAAATTTGAAATGTAAAAGCAAGCTTTGTTGGAATTTTTCATACAAGTGATTTCTTCATTTGATTTTTATAAACCAAAAATTCTTGTTTGCTGCTTTTCATTTTTATAAGAGTAGGTGCTTGCTGCTCGTTATTGCATTTAGGGGTATAAAACAAATCCGAAAACCGATTGAACCAACCGGTGGGTTTGGTCCAGTTTGTAACCGGTCCTAAACCAATGCGGTATCGGTTTTTATATTTTAAAAATCAGTTTAAACCGAACCGAATTGATATATATGATTTTTTATATTATATTATATGTGAAATTGCTAATTAATATAATATGAAATTTTAATGATATTATTCAAGTCTATTAATCTTATTACATAAAACTAATATAACATTTAATGCAAGTTAAACCTACTTATACTAGTATAATTAAACATTGATTATACTATTTTAATCTTATTACTCAAGTTTATTAATCTCACTAATAAGTTAGACACTACTTATACTATACTAATATAATAGAACATTAATAAATTAGTAATTGTCAATAATAAATACTAAATTCTAACAATTAAATTTAGTATAGAAAATTTTATAGTATTAAACTTATATAGTGCCATACGTGTAAACGGTAAACTAGAAAATCATATTAAAATTTGAAAAATTAAAAGTTTCGATTTCGGTGATGAATCAATCTGAATTGGTTCAGCTTAAATTCTCAAAATTGATTTATACCAATTCGATTTCAAAATTTTTCCAAAACCAAATCAAACCAAACGAATTAAACCCCTAAATATGGGTATGATCATGCATGTCCCGAGCAAATTTATGCGTGAAATCATAATACATATGGGTAATAGAAATGGAAAACTCTAGACAAAGATCACTCGCATGAGACTATTCACCGAAATAACTCACCCCATTGTTTCCTCTTTTAGGAAAAGATGGTTTTGTCTCTTTTGGTGGTTTGAAGGTGTTTACAGTATAGAGAATAAACTCTTTACTGATTATTTTTGTAGATAATTGTACCCACAGTTCACTTATCTCTGACTACTCTAATATCGAACCTACACCCTTCTTTCCTTTCAGCTTTTCTTTCATTGTGTCTTGTACCTCAGTTCCTTGTATTGTGTTTGATGGGAGAGGATTTGGTGGCCTAAATTAATTTCTACATTCAGCGAGGCATCGGTTGTTGATGGAAATTTAATGGGAACAATCGGATGAGTTATTTCGATGAATAGTGGGACGATGAAAAGGGCCACTATTGATGGAGTTTGTGGGAGCTGAGAAAACGCACCACTGTTAAAGGTGTTGTTTGATGGCGTGAAGTGTGGTGGTGGCCACCCATTGTGAATTAGACCTCTCATCGGCGCAAAGAGGGCTTGTAACGGGTCCAAATGGGTTATTTTGGCCACTATCTCCTTTCTTGAAAGATTTGCACTAGAAATTAAGTCTCTCAGGGTTGATACTCTTAATGGTTTTTGGTTAAAAGTTGAAGCTTCAATAGGCTTTGCTAAAAATGACCACCTTGCACCGACTGGATGGATTCAAAAGCATGGGTTTTTACCAAATAGCTTGAATGGAATGCTTGGAGAGATCCATAAGCGTGAAAGGCTAATGAATAGTCCATGGAAGATTCCTGTAGTGATTGGCTGCTTTTAATGCTCGGCTCTTCGTTCAAGCAGAATATTTGTTGGAGCCTCTTCCCCTTTTTTGTCGAATTGCATTAGCACTTGAGTATATGCTTGACTTTGACGGGGTGACGGGTTTCATCTAGAATTATGCAAATCTGCTCTAAGCCATGAACCGTAAGGTAGCTCTAAGGGAATGTCTTTTAGAAAACTGCAAAATATCTGTGAGTGTCCCAGCCTTCCACACACATAACAGAAGTCCAAAAACCATTCATATTTGAAAGAGAACCAAGTGTCAATACCAAAATGATCTCTAGGGAGCTAGAAACCTTGCTTTAGTGGTTTGGTTATGTCTATTTCCACCTTCATCCTGATGAATTTTTTACAGGCTATCCCAAACTGTGGATCTACATCCACTTCCACTAACTTCCTTATACAATTGCTAATCTTAGTAGCATTTTCAAGTCATATGATCCAAAGTGAGTCCATGAACTTGTACCTTAAACATTGAAGAATTTAAGCTTATTTCATGCCAAGTAGAGCCAAAATGAGAATATGGCCTTTGAAGTTCCAAGGTGCTCGGTTGAGGATCCTTTATTTATCTTGTGGAGTTTGAAAAGTGAACAGGAAAAGAGTTACCTTTAAGTCTTCAATGTGAAAATTTTTTTATGAAATTCCAAGCTGCTTTGAAGCTTGCATGCAGGGAAATTTTGTTTAGAGGATGTGTAGCTACAATTCTTCCCACTAGTGCTGATTCTGTAGTTACCTTTGCATATTCTGGAGCTGGTTCAAGGTTTAAATATATCCTGCCATGAGAGAGCTTCCGTTTGATTGATTAATGAGTCCATATCCATGCAGAAAAAACTGGTGGTATTGCTACGTGGTTTAGTTGAGCATCGTGTGGAAGGATGTGGGGTTTATGTAACTGCATGTGTGGGTGGTTGAGGGAGGTGGAAGTTTAGGTTGGCTTGTATTACTCCAGAGAGACGAGTAGAGATACTACGGAGAGACGAGTGGCTTTTTGGCTGGTATCTAGCTGCATGCCCATAATCCAGTCTATTTACTTAAATGGGCAAACCATACGCAGCTAGTTAATTTTGTGCACGATTCACACATTACAAAAAAAATAAAAAACTATTTATTTGTTGCTTGTTATTTCCAGGAAAAATTATTCTTTTCTGTTACAATGAATCTATTCTTATCACATATAATCATTTTCATCATAAATAATTTATCATAAATGCTAATTTTTCTTGTGACAAAGTAATTAATTGCCCGCTATGAATGTTGCATAGAAGATTCGCATTACATCAAATCAAGTTTAGGTTGTATTATATGAGTTAACCCTAATCCAACTAATTTAACAAAACAAGTATGGTATATTAATCTAATCAACATTAACTCACTAATTTTGTAGTTTGTTGGGCATCAACATGGGAGACAGACCGCTCCCATCATTAAACCAGTGGTGGCCGTCACCAACCAAGGCGAAGGCGAGCATCACGTTGCATTGGTTTGTGCATGGCGCCTTAATTCTCATTTGGTTGAATAATACTTTTTTTTTTTTAAGAAATGAAGATCAGGTCTCCTTATTATTAATAAATCCTCACTTTTGGCAGAGGAAGACCTTATACAAAAAAACCAATGCATCAAGCATCTTATGGCAAAAGAATAACCAATTAACAAATAAAAGCCATAATCTGTGTAACACTACTACTGAAAGTTCATGCAAACCCCCTCATCTATGAACCCTTCTTATGTAAGGTAAACCAGTGCGATCCGTTATAAGAATCCCCTTAAGCAAAACTGGAAGCTCATCCTGTGCAAACCATACTCTATTGCATCCACTTCTTCCCAGCCTAGCAAGGTAATCCGCTGCCATATTACCTTCCCTAAAGTCATGCTACGATCGAAAGTTCATCGTCAATAACAATCGACTGATATCCTTCCAAAAATCCTCCAAATACCATAAACTACACTTTCCTTCCCTCAACCAATTTACAACCAACAGTGAGTCCATTTCTAATACAATCTTATTGAAACCCATGTCCTTACATTTTTTAATACCCATTAAAAGAGCCATTAGTTCAGCTTGATTATTAGTACCCCCGCACGTGCTAGTAGCAAATGCAAACTGCATATTTCCTTGTTCATCACGCAACAACCCACCCACACCCAATTCGCTTGGATTATGTAAACTGCTTCTATCAATATTTAGTTTAAACCACCCAGTACTCGGTTTAAGCCAAGACACTGCAAGGAAATTTTCCTATCTAGCAATAATTAGCAATTTCAACATATTCAACACAGCAATGTCCCTCCATTCCAGTCAAGAAGCTGCCTTTAATTTTATACCAACCCAGCTAATCCAATGTTTTACAGAACGCCACAAAGATGTAATGGACTCCCTTTTCCTTCCATTCTTGCCTAACACCTCCAGACCCACAAGCTCCATGTGATGATTATTGGAATTAAACCGACAAAGTTGCCAACTTGCATGGACCTTTTAGTGCGTCTAAACCAAACCTCCATCATTTCTCTCCATGATCTATGAGCAACATATGGAAATCCCACCATACTCGAACAAAACTTCTAAATTGCTACAGCTATTCTCCCACCATAAAGCACATGGTTTAATTCTTCAAAAGCATCCTCCTCACAGCACTCACACTTAGATACCAAAGGAATGCCAATTCTCCGTATACGCTCATCTACACTAAGACTTTGAGAAAAGGCTTTCCACATTAGAACCGGGAATTAATTCTTCGGCAATGCAGCGTGCCATATCCACTCCGACCATTGTGTTTTTAAATCTGTAACACGAACAAAGTCCATGCACTTTTGGACATAAAAACTCCATCCGAGTTGCCCAACCAAACCAGAATATCTGAACCTTCTCTTGTACCGCCAATCTTCGACACAATTCTATCTGTTAGCTCCTGACCCATGATATGCACTAACTGATCCACATCCTAACTGTTGTCCACCATGAAATACTTCACAACCAAATTCGGATTATTAACAATACTCTGTTGCTCACATATAGGACCAGAATCCAACCATTTATCCCTCCAAAATGAACATTTCCTTCTTTAACAAGCCACTTAGAATTTTGAAGCACAACAGAAACTGCACGCATGACCATTCTCCAGAAACGGGTGCCCTTAGTATGATTAACTACCAAAATGTGTTGGTTCTTAATATACTTGGACTTAAAAAAACTTGTCCACAAAGAGTTAGCAAACAACAGTTTCCAAGCAAATTTGATATGCAACGAATTTTGAACATCAAACAGATTTCTCAAACCTACTCCCCCCTCATCAATTGGCTTGCATAGATTGTCCCAATTTACCCATTTCCTTTTTGATTTGCCATTCACCGAACCCCAAAAAAATGAACTGAACAACTTGTGCAAAGATAGCAACACTGCTTTCAGAACATGCAGAACAGCCAACAAATGAACAGGCATACTGGCTAAAACATGTTTTAAGAGAATAAGCCGAGCACCTGCAGACAAAAACCTGACTTTCCAGCCTTCTATTTTCTGACATATACGCTAAACTAAGTCTTCCAAATAAACCCCTTTCATCCTACCAAAAATAATAGGCACCCCTAAATATTTAACTGGGAACTTGCCTTCAGAAAAACCAGTTAAAAGCAACATCTCACAACACCGAGGAGTTGAAATTTTCTAAGAGAAAAAAATTGATGACTTCACCTCATTCACCCTCTGTCCCGACCACTGAGCATAGAGACCAAGAGTATAATCTCCTAAACCTACTGTTTACCACCATTCGCAATATCACCATATTATCTACATAAATAAGATGTGAAATGAAAGGACCCCTTCGCGAATGAGTGAAAAAACCAATCTTTCCAGCCTCAAACTTTTGTTTTAAGAGATGAGAAAATATCTCCTCCACAAGAATGAATAAATAAGGTGAAAGGGGATCCCCTTGGCAAGACCCCTGCCACCCTTAAAGAAACATTTAGCCGTCCCATTCATGACTACAGAGTACCAAGGAGTAGTAACACACTGAGAAAGCAGATTACAGACTTCAACCGAAAATCTGAAACCTCTTAACACATGAAATAAAAAATTCCAATCAATAGTGTCATATGCCTTGGCTATGTCAACTTTCACCATAATATTTCCCCCTCTAACTGACTTATTTAAATCATGAATTAGCTCTTGAGTGAGGCTGATATTATCAAAAATACATCGCCCAGGGATGAATCCACTCAATCTAAGTCTAATATGTTCCAAATTTTTTTAGCTTTTCTTAATGGAAAATGATAGGATTACTACCCTCCTACTATCCATTTACTACTCTTTTTTATTTGATTTTTTTATTATTTTTTATTTTACTTAATGGTTAAGGAAGTGACTATTAGTAAAATTATATATTTTTTTAACTTTTTCTTAATAATTAAGGATGTTAAAAAAATACTTAAAAGAAAATGATAAAAAAATAAAAAAATTTCAAATATAGTATAAGTAATAAAGGAGTAGTGAACCGATTGCAAGGGTATCATTACCCTTTCTTAATTATGGTCGTAATTTTTTTCCTTCCAATATTGTATCGGTACAAACCGACTGGGGTGGGGAGTTTAGGCCTTTAAACAAATTTGTTCAATCAAATGGCATTGTGCACCGTGTGACGTGTCCTTATTCTCATGCCCAAAATGGCAGTGTAGAACGACGACATCATCACATTGTGGAAACTAGGCTTTCTCTCATGGCCCATGCCTATGTCCCACAAAATTATTGGGCTAACGCTTTTTTAACGGCTTTTTTTTTTAATAAATCTCATGCCTACTCCCATCCTCAATAATAAATCTCCCTATCAACTTATTTTTCTTCGTTTTCCAGATTATCAGTTTTTACGAATTTTTGGGTGTCAATGTTCGTCCAACTTGTGCCCATTTAATTGTCACAAACTCTATCTTAGGTCCAAACCTTGTGTTTATATGGGCTATAGCCCAGATCATAAAGGGTATCTATGTCTTCATATTCCCATGAGTAAAGTCTATATCTCATGAGATGTCCAATTTAATGAATCTATCTTTCTCTTTACTGACAATACCTACAGCCCACATATGGACTCACCTTCAAATCAGCCAACACCTGGACCCTCACTTCAACTCAACCCATTTCCCCTTATCTCACCTTCATCTACCCTGAATGGTGCTCTGCCATGGCCTCTGAATTCGATGCTCTTATTCTTAACCAGACCTGGGATTTGGTCCCTTACTCCTCTAATCTCAATATTCTCGGGTCTAAGTGGGTCCTTAAAACTAAAAGGCATGTTGATAGGACCATCGAACGACGAAAGGTGCACCTAGTTGCTAAGGGGTTCCATCAGCAGACCAGGTTGATTTTACGGAGACCTACAGTCCGGTTGTAAAGCCAGTAACCATTCGGCTTCTCCTATCCATAGCAGTTTCCTCATCTTGGCCGTTGCACTAGTTAGACATTTAGAACAACTTTCTGCATGGTGACCTGTAGGAGGATGTTTTCATGCATTAGCCACTAGGGTTTGCAAATCCATATTTTCCCTCTCATTTTTGCAAGCTACATTAGTCTACTTATGGCTTTAAACAAGCTCATAGGGCTTGGTTCTCGAAATTGAGTAACAAATTGTTATCTATTGGTTTCCATGCTTCAAAATCTAGCCCTTCATTGTTTATATTTCAAAATTCCACTGATTATGTTTTTATGTTAATTTTCAATGACATAATACTGACTGGTTCTAGTGATCTACTTATTTCTCAAATTCTTGCTTCTCTGCATGCATTTTTGAAATACTCAAGGCTTATTTCTGTCCCAAACCAAGTATATCACTGACTTACTTAAACATACAAACATGCATAAATCCAAGTCACTCTCCACCCCCATGACCACTACATCCAAACTCACAGCCTTAGAAGGATCCTATTTTGAGGATCCTCATCTCTATCGCAGTATTGTAGGCAGTTTGTAATCATTTCTTTCACAAGACTAGATATTTCATTTGATGTAAATAAGGTCTACCAATACATGCACTGTCCTAGAATACCTCATTGGCAAGCTGTTAAAAGAAGTCTTCGTTATTTACGTCTTATCTCTCATTTTGATTTACATTTTTTTGCCTCATCTTCTTTTAATCTCTCTACCTTTTCTGATGCTGACTAGGTCAGATGTCCTGACAATCACAAATCTACTGGTGGATTCTGTGTGTATTTTGGTTCTCACTTGATATCCTAGAGTTCTAAGAAGCAACCTACGATTGCTAGATCATCCACCGAAGCTGAGTGCAAAGTAGTCGCCAACACTACCTGTGAGTTACTATGGCTATAGTCATTACTTGTTGAGTTGGAAATTTTCTTATCTAATCCCCCGACACTATGGTGTGATAATCTCGGTGCAACCTATTTGTCTATGAATCCAGTTCTTCATTCTCGAACGAAGCATGTCAAACTTGACTATCACTTTGTTTGAGAACGAGTTTCTGCCAAAGCATTCAAAGTATCCTTTATTTCAAGCAAAGATCAACTTGCTGACATCTTTACAAAGCCCCTCTCTACTGTGCGTTTCAATTTTCTTTGATCAAGCCTCACCATTTCTCCGATGCCACTTGACTCACAGGAGGCTATTAAGGCACCTAATTCTCATACAGCAGACACTGCAACAGAGTGCTCTCATGAACGTGAGCAGCACTCCAATATCCTAACAGATTTCAGAAGGAATCCTTCAAGCACAAATGAGGATATTACACCTGTCTCATGTCAAGAAGATATTCTCATTTAACCAATTGAGTAATTATACACCGTTTGATCTAATTGTAATCATATTGGTCTCCCTGGAATACTTGAATAAATATAGATTGGAAATGCAATGTAAAGGAGAGAATACATATACAAGAAAGACTAATGAAAGAAGTTTTTCTCCTTTCAGACTTTTCTTCAAACACTTAGTGTGCTTGTCTTTAGTCCTCTGCCATAAATTATTTCATTAGTATGTATGGATAATATTGTAGATGACATAGAGACGAGATGATCATCGATACGTACAATCTAGATTCTAACCTAGAATGCATGCAAAAGGTGGATTACATGTGTATCTAAATATATTACGGTAGCTAGAAGAATTCACCCACGATATACTATATATATATACACACAAATCTAGACTGAAATACTGAAATGGCAATATTTGATCACTTGGTAGTTGGTACCAATAAACCGTGCACCAAGAACCTAGCGTGGAGAGAGAGAGAGAGAGAGAGAGAGAGAGGCCATGCTTGAAATGAGGGAGTGACGTCCAGTGCATTAAAACTAAAAATAGACGCAACTTACAGACCATTAAACTTCTCTACCTAACATGCATAGCTCCTTTCAACCAGCCATTGAACATACAATCATCAACTACTTTCCATGATTTTCCATTGTTGTACGTGCTTTTCACCTTCGGGTGCAGGTGAAAACGTTTAATCTAATTCGTAGTTGAACAAAACAATTGAAAGAAATGATCAAGACCTAGCATTTATTTTTTTCTGAAGTTTTAAGGTATTTCTAGAGAAGAAGATGGAACCTTCATACTTATCAAAGAAATCGTCGTTGTCGTCGTCTGGGCGGCCGCCTCAACAGGCAGTGAAATTTGCGCGACGCACGTCAAGTGGCCGAATTGTGAACTTGTCCCAAGACGATCATGACAGCTTGGACATGTCGGGCGAGTTTTTAAGCCAAAATGACTTCATGAATTACACGGTAATGCTGCCGCCTACACCAGACAACCAGCCTGGTGCAGCCTCTAGTTCCAAGCCAAATGCTCCCCAACGTAGGCGCGTTGGGGATCATGAGGAAGGTGGGTATGGAGGCAATAGCGGGGACTCTAATGCCGAGGCAGCAAAGATGGACAGGAGGATGTCAGTGATGAAATCTTCCAACGACAAATCAATGCTGTTGAGAAGCCAAACTGGGGACTTTGATCACAACCGGTGGTTGTTTGAGACAAAGGGAAAGTACGGCATTGGTAATGCTTTTTGGTCAGAACAAGAGGATAATTATGGATCGGAAGGAGGGATGAGCATGTCAGATTTTATGGACAAGCCATGGAAACCACTCACTAGGAAACTCAAGATTCCAGCTGCTATTATCAGCCCCTACAGGTGCACCACCCCCTAAATGTATATTGACATTCTTTAATTTTTTTGTTCTCTTAATATCTTTTGAGATGAATATTATTATTATGTCCACGACATTTTAGTCAAAACAGGATACTTTATAGTATTAATATTATGCATTTATATCAAACATTATACACTTACGACCGGAAGTGGGTTTTGATCAGTTGTTACTTCATGTGCATATATTCTAATAAATAGAGATCAGTTGCTGTTAGACTTTGGACCAAACTTGAGTTCAAACTGAATTATATAAATAATTAGTTGGTCGAGAGTAGGCATGAGGTTGATTCAAAGAAAACCTAAGTGCGCGCATGCAGAGCTCTCATAACATTAACATTTCTCACATGCTTTGCTCGAAGTGGACTTTTCTTACCCACCAGACCACAATTCATTCTCTAGTATTAGCTAGCTTTCTGTTAGTTATCCTGACTTTGTGCTTAGCTCTTATTAGCGATTAGTTCTAGAACAGAAATATTGATGGATACTTGGGAGTTCAACCGAGGAAATCTAAACCCATAAATTACATTTGCATTCTTTAAGAAATCATGAGCTCAAAGTTTGTGTCGTTTGGATATTTTTGGCTTCTGATCATCTTTAAGATTATATAACATGACACCTAGCAAAACAATACATTAGAAGTTGATCTTTCTATCTGAACAGGCTACTTGTGGTGATCCGGATGATAGTTCTATCCTTGTTCCTCACATGGCGTATACAGAACCCCAACCAAGATGCAATGTGGCTATGGGGCATGTCCATTGTTTGCGAGGTTTGGTTTGCCTTCTCATGGCTTCTGGATGTTCTCCCCAAGCTGAACCCCATCAACAGAGCTACTGACCTTGCTGCCCTCCGTGACAAGTTCGAACAGCGTTCCCCGTCCAACCCTAATGGGCGGTCTGACCTCCCTGGGGTTGATGTTTTCGTCTCCACAGCCGACCCTGAAAAGGAACCTCCTCTTTTCACAGCCAATACAATTTTGTCCATCCTTGCTGCTGATTACCCTATCGAGAAGCTCTCATGCTACATTTCGGATGATGGTGGTGCCATTCTATCCTTTGAGGCCATGGCCGAGGCCGTTAACTTTGCCGAGGTTTTGTTACTATCTTGATTCATAGTTTTTCGTAGAACGAAAGTAAACGATATAAATAAGTATGAGAGAGAACAATCTCAATTTCAAGGCCATGATCAAAATCTCCTTTGTGATATATAAAACTCTTAGAATTCTTCCTACGCCCTATTTTCCTAGATAGTGATGTTATGGTGCATGTACATATCTTTATTTTGCTCACCATAAACACATTCTTTCAAAAAACCACGCACACAGTATGAATGAATATGCTACTTTTGTTTTATTGCATACAGGTTTGGGTGCCCTTTTGCCGCAAACATAACATCGAGCCAAGGAATCCAGAAAGTTACTTCAGTAGTAAAACTGACCCCACAAAGAATAAGAAACGCCCAGATTTTGTCAAGGACCGCCGTTGGATCAAGAGAGAGTACGATGAATTTAAGGTCAGGATCAATGGTCTCCCTGAAGCTATACGTAAAAGGAGCGAAATGTATAACTCCAAGGAGGAAATGAAGGAGAAGAAACTTGCCCGAGAGAAGAATGGTGGAGTGCTGCCACCAGACCCAATTAGTGTCAACAAGGCCACATGGATGGCTGACGGGACTCACTGGCCCGGAACATGGCTTAACCCTATGGCCGACCATGCTAAGGGAGACCATGCCGGAATTTTGCAGGTGATGATGATGGATCACCATAGAATTGCATCTTGAACTTTCTTTTGTCTTCCAAAAGAAAAAGGCCAGAAATTAACACTCAATCTATAATTTTCTCAGTATGAACAAATGTTGAGTATCCTATGGAATAACACAACTATTAAATTGTTTCATTTGTCTGTAGAACTATTAATTGCATTATTCCCTCACTATTGCCACTCCCATTCCATTTTTAAAAAACTTCAAAGCATTTTTCAATCTTCAAATCTTGAAATTTAAATTACTAAAGTGCTAATGACTATTGACTAGTCTTGACTATTATCATCTCTGTGTGTGTGATCTATACATACATATATAATTTGTGGCAATGTAGGTGATGAGTAAGGTCCCGGAAAATGAACCAGTGATGGGTCATCCGGACGAGAAAAGATTGGACTTCACCGGGGTGGACATTCGGCTGCCAATGTTTGCGTATGTCTCGAGAGAGAAGAGGCCAGGTTTTGACCACAACAAGAAGGCTGGAGCCATGAATGCCATGGTTCGAGCTTCTGCAATATTGTCCAACGGGCCGTTCATACTCAATCTGGATTGTGACCATTACATCTATAATTCTCAAGCTATAAAGGAAGGAATGTGCTTTATGATGGACCGTGGTGGTGACAGGATATGCTACATACAGTTTCCACAAAGATTTGAAGGAATTGATCCGTCTGACCGATATGCGAACCATAACACTGTCTTCTTTGATGGTAATTTTACAAAAATAAAAATTGCTTCCAAATTCTAATTCCGTACTTTTTTATTTATATTTTCACAACTCAAAGTTTCCAATATCACCCAATATATAGGAAATATGCGAGCTTTAGATGGTCTACAGGGCCCAGTGTATGTGGGAACTGGTTGTATGTTCAGACGACATGCACTATATGGGTTCCACCCACCAAGGGCAAACGAGTACTCAGGCGTATTTGGGCAAGAAAAGTCCCAAGCTCCAAATGTGTTCATGCATTCACAATCTCCATCGGAGGACTTGGATGACTCAGAGATGCAGCCCCTGGCATCACACCCTGACTTGAACCTGCCAAAGAAATTTGGAAACTCAACTATGTTCACGGAGTCCATAGCCATTGCCGAATACCAAGGTCGACCACTTGCCGATCACATTTCTGTAAAGAATGGTCGTCCTCCAGGGGCTTTGCTCTTGGCTCGTCCACCACTTGATGCACCCACTGTTGCTGAGGCAGTTGCTGTCATCTCCTGCTGGTAATTGTTCTCTCATTTCAAAATCTTCTTGAATTAATAGTTTTGCTTTTGCGAGCACTTCATGTAGCTATCAGTCTGATGTTCCCAAATCTTAAAAAGGCACATGAAAGCAAGTTTCAAATTATAGGCTAATTTAAGATTCTGGCACCTTTGCAAACCAACAACATATATGTGACGTTGGAAAGCTAAGCACGTTTTGTTCCTAAAACATAAAATTCCATTCTCATTTTATGCAAACACATGAATATCTAAAAACGCACTTGGATCATGCGATATAAACAAGATAGAATGGACTAAGAAGGTTAATTTTTTACGTTGTCCAGAACCAAGCTCACTAAAATTAAAAGTTTGAGATAGTTGCAGAAGACTCATCAATGACTAAAGGGTTAATAACTATTGAGCTTTGGTGTGAAGTGCAGGTACGAGGACAAGACCGAATGGGGAGACAGAATAGGTTGGATTTATGGATCAGTGACGGAGGATGTGTTGACTGGTTACAGGATGCACAATCGTGGGTGGCGGTCTGTGTACTGCATCACGAAGCGCGATGCCTTTCGAGGCACGGCACCTATCAACCTTACTGATCGGCTACACCAGGTCCTCCGATGGGCAACTGGTTCGGTGGAAATATTCTTCTCTCGAAACAATCCACTTTTTGGAACCAAGCGCCTCAAGTTCCTACAGCGCATTGCATACCTCAACGTCGGCATCTACCCTTTCACCTCCATCTTCTTAGTTATATACTGCTTCCTCCCTGCACTGTCTCTCTTCTCGGGACACTTCATCGTTCAAAGTCTAAATATTGCTTTCCTCTCCTATCTCCTTGTCATTACTCTTTGTCTCACTCTCATCTCCCTCCTGGAAGTCAAGTGGTCCGGTGTTGGGCTCGAGGAATGGTGGCGAAATGAACAATTTTGGGTCATCGGTGGCACGAGTGCTCACCTTGTTGCCGTGCTCCAAGGCCTCCTAAAAGTAATAGCTGGTATCGAAATCTCTTTCAAGTTAACCTCCAAGTCGGCTGGCGAAGATGAAGATGACATATATGCAGATCTCTATATCGTCAAGTGGACAAGTCTCTTCATAATGCCACTAACAATCATAGTGATCAACATTGTTGCTGTTGTTATTGGGTTCTCCAAGACCTTGTACAGTGTGATACCACAATGGAGTAAGCTCCTGGGAGGAGTATTCTTCAGCTTCTGGGTGTTGGCTCACATGTACCCTTTTGCCAAGGGGTTGATGGGGAGGAGAGGAAGAGTGACCACGATTGTATACGTGTGGTCGGGGCTGGTTTCAATTACAGTCTCCTTGCTTTGGATTGCCATTAGTCCCCCAGATGATAGTCGCAATTCCTCTGGTGGAAGTGTTAATATATAACAACCGGGATTAAAATGACTACAACTTAACCCATGAAAATACCTTAGATTCTCTCCGTTTCTTTTTTTTCATCAGTTTGTTTTCTCAGAATATGGGCGGACTTTGTATTTTAGTATCATCATTAGATTTAAAATTGACTTTTTTCTAGATCTTACATGCATGATCCTAATATTCAAGTTGGTTTTTTTTTAATTCTCTAAGCTCTAATTTTAAGTTTTGGGGATGAACGAGTGGCTGACATGTCCAGGGTCGGCAAGTTTCAGTTGCACAAAAGTGACAAAATAAGTGCTTGCCAAGCATAAGGAATGGGAAAAATAGAATGACATTCTATTTTTGGCTAGTTTAGCGGTTGGGTGAACAGATGATGGTTTAATAAAGACTATTGACAGGATATGTTAAAAATTTAAAATCATTGGGCATAACATAGAGCAACTAAGAGATGCAACATGCAAATGTTCAACCTCAAAAGGTAAGAGACGGGAACTGAAGTCAAAGACGGACCAAAGGGTGCGCCGAAGGACGAGCACGCGTGACAAAAACGAAAATAACGTTATGCAGAAGACAATGAATCAGAAGTTTAATGCAAAGAATTCTAATCTCTCTATTTTCTTTGAGGGAAAGGTCATCCTTGAATTCGACCAATTTTCCTTCTATTTTCTCTCACTTTCCATCCATACAAACACAGTCCATCCAGGAAGTAACACCCGCCAAAGCTCGGTTATGAGAAATCCTAAACTAAATCTGCTTCTAACCATGCACTTCTTGGACATATGTAACGAGCATGCTCATTGGATTTGCGGACTCGAGCAGCCCAACTTTTCAGCTTTTACCAATAACACGATCGAATTTGATACGCTAGTTTCTCGGGAAGTATTTATTATATATACATTTTTCAAGGTCCAAAAGTTAGGGGATGGGGTCCTTACAATCAACCCCCGCAACATCCCAAGCAGAGTGCTGGTTTACAGACTCCAAGTGAATATATCTGTAACCAGTGCAGATGGTAAAACCAAACCTTTAACCGATATAATTTCTGATGCAGGAGCTATATTCCTGTTAAGACTAATTATCCATTCCCATCTTAAATGCTCATAAATTTGGTCACTTTAAGCTCAAAAACAGTTGAAAGATAATGTCGATTAATTAATCATATTAGATACAGTACTAAAATATGCAAGTGCCACACACTCTTTAAAAAAAGACGCCATGAAATTGATTTTTTTAATGTGAATCTCATATTTGTTCACTTTTTTAAAAGGTGTACAAGACTTACTCTAAAAATGTACAAATCATTTCCCTTCTTCTATAATCCTTTTTCTTTTCTCTATTTTTAATTAATTACAATTAGTATTCAAATAGGGTCATTTCTAGACAACTCCAGTATCAGAATATGAACAAAATTGAAAAATAGAATGGAAATAAGAATTAAAAATTAAAAAAAAAATCAAGAATTTATTCCCACCCATCGTGAGGGTGTGCAACTAGTCACATTAATAGAGGAGAAAGCTTGTATATTGAATTCCATTATGAACATTACGGAAATTTTTGGCATCCAGTCAACGGAATGAAATTGATATATATGTACATATATTATTAACAAGAAAGAAAAGAATGATTTCATATCGCTTACAAGAACTGAGATTCTTCACAGAAGAAAGTCGCGAATTCGAACTGGCCTTTTAACAGCATTTGTGAAACCCTGCAGGAAAATAGGAAAGAATGATTTGATAGAGAGCATCCCTTCAGATTATCATTACTAATATGTTTTTTTTTTCTAATTTATCATTACTTATATGTTAATTGTGAACAAAAAGGGGTTCTAGAAATCCAGACTTCTAACATGTGAAATCAATAGATCAATGGTACTCGAAGAAACAAGTACTTGCTAGCATAAAGGATGACATGACGTGTAAGATGGCATGGTTGTGAGGAGCGGCAGCTGGTAACTAAAGAATATCCTTTACTTAATAAAATTCAGTAAGATGGATGAATATCTTGCCTATAGGCTGCATGATCACTACAAAGTTCAATATTTTCATTAGCAATGATATATCCCTCGCATTCTACACTTTACCCTCTCTATCTTTCACTAGCCACAATCAGATTCACTAACCTCAACCCCATTAATCCCCTCAATCATGCCCATCTTGGCCACCATTTAATTTTCAAAGTCAGAACCCATATCACAACTAGGCACCATTGATCTTTCCACCCTTCAACTAACATGCAATTTACACATTACACAACAAACTATGCCTAGTAAAGTTCCCCATCACTAAGATCCGACCATTTGTGTCAAATTACCTATTTTTATCCAAAATTGGAGAAGATTTTTTCAGTTATTGATAGAGAATTTAAGTATCAGCTTTTTATGGTCCATCTTAATGGAGGGTTTCACTTTTTGGTAGTTTGAGGGTGCCATATATCAGTTTGGATAATTTGGGTTGCAAATTGTAAAATGTCTGTTAATTAAAGGGTGGAATATATCTTTTTCCCTTTTCTTAATATATTTATAAAAAGAAATAATATTTGCAGTTGTGGAGTGCGCAAGCGCCACGCAATCTCTTTGAAAAAAATGAGTAAATACAAAACCCACATGAAAAAAACTAATTTTTTAATAGTGGACTCCACTATTTTTCAAAATGATTGTGTGATACTTGCACACTTCACTACTCTATGTAGCATTACTATTTATAAATAATGCAAATTGGGTTTGATTTTCTATTTTTATCAAACAAAAGAAATTTAACATTTCAAAGATGCATGGAGAGGACCATTTGTTTGAGCAAAGGACAAGATATGACTTCTTATACATTTTTGACAGACCTTGAAGGAAGACTGGAGGTTCGTGAAAATTCCTAATTAAGAAAAAAACTACAACATGCAACTAGAAGTGAAAAAAAGAGAAATCAAACAATTGAAATAAAGGGAGGCAATTAAATTGACACTATGTCTATGCACACTATATTAATTCAAAAGAGCATCGTGCCTCTTTTAGTTTAACCAGCGGTCATCTAGTTTTGGTCCAACATATGTGAAAAAACCCACAACAGGGTATTCATTGACATTATGTGCATTATTTGCATTTAATAAACAAAGTAATTCAAGTACAAGTAAATCATGTACCTCATTATATTTAAATAGCAGTGGACGCAAATCTCTCTCCAAGGTCACTTCTTTCTTCACAGCAATATCAGTAGTCTGAGATCCTTTACTACTCAACTTCTTAAACCTGGTTTTAGGATATGTTGGACGTAATTAGAGCATATTCTAATTGTCATCCATTATTTGTCAACATCCAACCATTGATCTCTTTCGAATGCTAGATACAACAAAACTATTCTTTTCATGACATCAATTTCATAAAGCAGTTGAAAACAACAAAAGAGCTTGCATTCTAACCATCAAGTAATATGTATGCATTTGATCTAAAGATCAACACAGCCAAGGGAACGAACCTAAAAAAATACATTGGCAGATAAGCTAGTGCTATAAAAAATTTAAGTGATGGGCATGGGCTCAACACAGGCTTTCTCACCAAAATTATTAAAAGCAGCCTTATCAAACTCTGTTCTCCAGACGAAATCAGCTTAAGTGCTAAGTGTTACTGAGCCAATCCCATGACAAACAACAAAGAAAACATAAACGTAATAAAGAGATAATTTACTTGTCATGAAAAGAAGCGTCCAAACCATTACTAAGAATAAAAGAAGCTAATGCTTTCATAGCAAAACATAGGTTCATCTGATTAATTATTGTTGTAAAAGCAGCTACTGCTAATCGACTTTAAATGGCTGAAATGACAGAAAATGACTGGAATCAGATTTTTCACTTGATTACTCAGTAAATTTTAGTAGTAGTGACTATAATAGAAAAGCAACATAATAAAAAATAAAACAGAAATTATTAGCTTATAGTACCGGTAAAACAAAGCAACACAGGTCAACCTGTCAACTTATAGCATAGATTTTTTTTATATAAATATTGCATAGAATTAATAATAAAAAGCATAGGCCTACCTGTCAAAGAAACTAGAAGAACCACGAAAAGGCTTTTTCGGATCTCCATGGGATTTCAGTTTCAAACCAGCTGCATCATTTTCACTGGAAGCCAAGTTTGACGAAATTTTGGAAGTACTTGGATTACATAGCCCCATATTTAACATATTCTTTTCATTTTCAATGTTTTTCTCAACACGTGCTGGCACATCATTAGTGTTGGTAGTTGGAGCTCTGCTGGTTTCCATGTTTACAAAATCCAACCTTTCCTTGATGCATCCATCTGCTGTGTGCATGGATCTTCTGATGCTTACTTGCAAGATCTTTTGCTTTTCAACCTGAAAACATAAAAATTCCATTACATGACATCAGATTCAGTTTGCAAGCGGCTAGAAGTATAGCAAATTTTAGTTAGGTTCATATCAAAGGGCAACACCTTTATTGAGGTAAACTAGTGTTTCAAAGAGTAAACTACTTATTCCAGAGATTAGAGAACAGCTGTTAAAACTGTCACGAGGACTCCAGAAATGGTGCAAACCAATATAGCCTCACACTCGCTATTGCAGTCTTTGAACTAGTTCAAATCCCAAGGAACACCTAAAGATGAGCCTAATCAAAGATGCACCTAGGCACAGGCTTGAAAGCTCAAACTCCTTGAGATTGGTTATGTGATAGCCCATTCTAATAAGTGATAGGTAGTGTATGGAATCCCATATTACTTGGGAGTGATAAATTATTGCTCTTTATAATATTCCAATGGGGCTCCAATTGTATTTTTGACTAGTCCTTTTGAAATATAGGTCATATGGCTTAGGCCTTCCATTGGGGCATGACAAATGGCTCATTCTGATAAGTTATAAGAATAGGTGGTGTGTGGAATCCCACACTACTTCGGAATGAGAGTTCTTACTCTTTATAATGTTTCAATAGGACTTAAATTGTATCATTGACTAGTTCTTTTGGAGTATAGACCATGTGGCGTGGGCCTTCCATTGGGGCGTTACAGGCTATAACTCAAACAGTTCCCTAGCCTTAAAGTCCATGCCTTCATTATGTCATTCAAAAAGGGCACTGACAAGTGTGCCTGGCAAAGTACTGGGTGTTCATAAAGTACACTAAATAAGTTTCCTTGATGATACATGTTCAGTAGGCTACATGGTCTAATGCTAGAACGCTTAGTTGGAACAAATTCGGAGAGGGAAGGGAGGGGATGGGGAATTCTGGTACATAAACCTCACCTCCAGAATGGACCAAAAGATACCATTGCGCTCAAATGCTACACCTTCTATGAAAAAAGCTATCTTAAAGATGATGGAAGCTATCTCAAAGTTTATGGTCCTTTAATTGCTGGGAACAAATCCCAACATATCAAAATTCAATGATCTTCATTCTTAAATCGACCATAATAGTTCCTTGTTCTCCAAGCCAAGGGTGTTCCCACATCAAAGTTCGACGATCATTCTGAAATCTTAAGGACCAAAATAGTTCCTTGTTCTCCAAGTCAAGGGAGATTTTTTTAACATAATTAAGCTGTTGCATGTAACCAGTACGCATAACAGATGATTTAAAATATTAATGAACAATTCAAATAACCTTCAATAATATACATGACTCACCTCGTGTAACAAAACCTGCTTCATGGCTAAAGCAAGTACACAGTGACCAGAATTATAGTCCTGTTTCGATTGTTAGAAAAAGATGTTCATACCAGATTATAAGATAAATAAATATATAAAATAAAACGAATTCTAACCCCTTTTCTTGAGTACAATAAACTGTAACCAACTCAAACCTTGAAGCCAACAAAGTCATTAATCGGAGGATCAAAAGCAAGTGATGAGGCTTCCAAAGCTGCTTCATGTCTCGGTTTAATGGGCAGAGGATCAGATTTGACATTCTTATATGTTATTGCGTAGGATACCATTGTGCTAACCAACTGAGCCAGATCATTCTTCTCTCTTTCTGACAGTAACTGCAATGCCACCTGAGAGAGAGCACATGAGAAACCATGGTAATAAGTAGGGGTGTAAGATTTTTCCCTCGGACTCAGAAAACTGACCAGACCGACCAGTTTCGATCGATCCGGACCAGACCGATTAAGGAACCGACCGGTCTTGGTCCAAGAAAGTAAAGAAATTAAATTTTCGGTCCAGTCTCAAGGTAGGATTTTTTCAACTCGGACCAACCGAATTTAATATATACAAGTTTTTAAATAATGTTTTTTAGGATATTTTATAATTTTTTTAAGAAGTTATATAAATTAAAAGCAAGTAATTATGAAATTTCTTTTTCTAACTAATTATAAGTAATTGTTTAATTCCTTTCTAACCTAATTATTTATGCTTAGATTATATAAAAATTGAAGGTTAAGAATTTTAAAACAAGGTATTAACTATTAATTATTGATAATCACATATAATTAACATTATAAATTTATTATACTTAATTAAAATACTTAACTAGTTAAGTATATACTTAGACAACTTAGATTATATCATTCACTTCATTTTTTTATTATTTTATATGATTTTTTGTCAAAAACTTGAAAAAAAAAAAAAAGAAAAATGACCCGGATTGAAACACCCTGATAAGGATGACCAGACCGAACCAAAGCTATATGGTCCAGTCCAAAGGCCTTATCGGTCCAGTCCGGACTTTTGGTGGACCGAAAAAATGGGTCCGGTCCGGAGTGGACTGAAAAAATGGGTCTGGAATCCGGTCCGAACTAGAGACACAACCATAGAGTAAACATTAGGTCTCTAGAAGTGATAAATAATTGCAAACATTAGGTGCGGTCAAGGTTAAGAAGAAATGAAAATAAATGGAATAACCAAAAGAAAGGCAAAATACAAGTACATTACCGGTCTTAGAGTTGGTGGTGACAGAATATGCAATAATGGAGAAATCAAGTCTTCTACAAAAGACTTAATTGACATGTGCCTTGAAATATAAGGTGGAATTTTGTAGTGCCAAGACCTTACAGTCTCCATCTTTTCCAACCACATTGTTCGGTATCTAAAGATTTGTAGAGATGTATTAGTAAGAAATGGTAAAGGCAATGTTTTACATAAAGCTGTTCAGACGTATAGATACCTTTGATGTGACTTGGGCCATTCGATGCTAGGTTTTTGAACTTGGGCTACTAGATGATGCACAGAGATTACACTAGGGGGAAGATAAACTGCAGAAAAGACAAAATTCGATAATAATCTAATTGAAATTATAATCAGTACGGGAAGGTAACAATGATAGGTCATGAATGTCGTTACCAAGAAGAGCCATATGCTGCGTGTGCAAGATATGTTGGTGCATCATATCAGAAACACCAAGTGTATTTAAGCACTTCACCTTCACATAAAATGAGTACAAAAGTCATATGCCTTCTTATAAAACAGATTCAGTAAAAGACTAATATTCAATAGACAAATCAAGTAACCATCTATAACTGACGTAATCTTACAGTCTTTTGCATCAGTGGATCATGATAATGGAGATGCAAAACGTTTTCATGGATTCCATCGAATATCAAATCATAGTCACCACTGCATAGTCAATGACACTTGAGCAAAAGGGTTTGTTTTAAAACATAAGAGCGACAAAATGATGTCAACAGGAAGTAGCTACATACCGGTTAGATATGAGGGAGTGCAGAAGGTCAAACTCATTGCACTTACGGCTGGAAGTATTAATAGATTTTATCTCCCGCTTCTTTTGTCTCCTTTGAAAAACCTAAACATAATAGAATCCTCAGTAAAAAAAATGGTTGCAATGAACTGTAAGTATCTAGAAACATGTTATGGAATTTATTTCTCGATTACCTCCTTCCAGATATCAAACGCACTTCTTGAAATGTCCTTCCGGCCAACTACTTGAGAACCGATCTCCAACTGAGAGTCAGTAAAGCATGCTAATAACTTAACCAAGCATTAATTGCTCAACCAAAATGACGCTATTGAAAATACCAAATATATAAGACTTAATATTAAGCAAAGCTTTAAAAGCCCTGCCCCAACAACAACCAAAATTAAAAATTAAAAAAAAAAAAAACACAAACACGAAAATAAAAACTCCAAAATGAGACTTTTAAGGTGATAAAATCTGTGGGGAGCTAGTGAGATGCTCAACACAAAATGTCAGGAGGTATAGATATGAAAATCAACCACGGCCTGATCGATGAATCCTTGTTCAGTCCAAATATTCTCTCTTCCACAAGAACTGGGCTGCAGTGAAAAGTACCATATTTAATAATTATTAATACTTGTTTTCTTAAACTGAAGTGCTTGGTATTAGACCCAACACCAGCATAACACTTCACAAAGCAGCAGAAAACATTGACTTCCTTTTTCCATTATCCAAATCAGGTAATCCTAGAAGGATAATTGCCTCCTGCACAGGCAACTTATTTCTCCAATCAGCACAACCACCCCAAAGAAGAATGTAAATCTTAGGATTTAATTAAGATTGTAGAGTCTAGCAAACCCTCAGATTTGACAATTAGTTCAGAGGAGCGAAATCACATTAAATTCTTACCACGCTGAGTGTTTCGTTCTTCTTGTTGAGGAATTGAAGAGTATTCAAGCACGAGCGTATATCACACTCTGTTAGAAAACAAAAAAGAATGAAAACAAGAAGGCTGGAGGGAATAGGCATAGAACTTTGAAACGCAATAAGGGGATCTAACAAGACAACAAACAGTACACCAACCAATATGACTTTGAAAATTGATTTTGTACCATTGGCAATATGAATATCTTGGGGGATCAAATAGGATAATATGAGGAGATATGACTCACCTGTATATTCTGCAAGTGCAGTGAGTGCAATGGAACTCGTTTTCATTCCCTCCTTGTTACAAATATATTTGAGCCTGTAATGACCACATATGAGAAAATGTTCAGAATGAAAGAAGAGAACAGATATGACATTTTAACAGAATCAGAATAGTTATCAGATATGCGGGTACTACCAAGGTCTAACATGCAAAATAGTTTTTCACCCAATCTAAATGAAAAGAAATCTAACGAATCAGGGATCAATAAGTGAAGTAATGTAGTTCATATACGATATTCAACTATTTAGTTACTGCTACAAAATATATACCAAGAAAAAGTAAACAACAAGTCAGTTTTTCCCCTTCATTTTTAGCGAGAGCAACTATTGTTCGGTGAACTAAAGATAGAATGATATATAACCAAGGGACAAAATCATTAGAATTGAACTTATCTTACTTATCGAAAAAAATCATTAGAATTTTTAGAAGCCAACTCGACTCTTAACACATAGTTAAGATGAATAAGTAACAACAAGAGAGATTGAATAGGGAATCAAGGTATATGTACAAAAGTCACGCTAGCACCAATCAAGTAAAAAAATTAACATGGGTAAAAGTAATGAGAAAAGGGCAAGACATGATTGTCAAAAATGAAATAGAATGGCATTAGATAGGGTTGTATGGTAAAGCATGATTCATGTATCCAATCCCAATGAGTTAGGATTCAAGCCCGGTAAACAATAATCGATAGAATTATATTACCATATCACATTAAATCATAACTTAGGTAGATTGTCACCTGCTTACCACACGGCTAGCTGTTGGACGAACAAATACATGAACCCTGTAAGAAGACAAGTATGCATTGTCAAGCAAGTAAACATAATTGCACAAGAATTCTGGAAATATGATAAAAAAAAATTATTAAAGCCCCATTTGGGATATCTCCATTTTTCAATCAACCACAACCAGAATCAAATATCAACAACATTTTTTTTTATAAGTAAAATGAAATTTTATTGAATGAATGTAATAGGCGAAGTCCAAGTACACAGGAAGTATACAAAAAAAAACACCTAGTTACATTCTTTTTTTTTTATTGGCACCGGGTGTCCAAGAACATCATCTCGACTAATCCCGGAGGTGCACAGGCCCTCGGCAAGAAGTTTCCCGCAAGTGCACCTCAGGTAATTCAAGAGAAAAATCCCCCAGTCCGATGGCCCCTAGAGATTGTTTGCACCCAAGGAGATTTAAACCTTAGACCTAGGGGGAGCATACCGCCAAGCCCAAGGTCTTTACCACTTGAGCCAACCCCTAGGAGTTGAAAACACCTAATTACATTCTATAAAGATGAAGAAGAAGAAAACAAAAAATCATGAGCAGAAGCTCCATCAAGTCCTATAGCAGAAAACCATTGTAATAAAGTAAATACAAAGAATTTCCAGATTTCCTGCAAGGTGCCCTTATCATTAAAGCATCGCTCGTTCCTTTCCCACCAAATACACCACATGAGACACAAATGAACCATCTTCCACGCCACAACCACTTGTTTAGAACTACGAAGCCCCATCCAGCACGCAAACAAATCCACTACTGTCCTCGGCATCACCCAAACCAGTCCAACTCTTCTAAAAACATTCGGGCCAGGGGCCTTATCTTTTACCATTTGGCAAACGACCTGATACACCTCATTCTCCTCAAATGGTCTCTCCAACCAGCTTGCAGAAATAGGATCCAATGAATCAAAAACCAATCCAGCAAATTTAGGCTGCCAAATAGTTGTCTCGGTTAATAAAGCTTCATAAAACCGCACAATATGTTCCAGAATTACAGATGGAGATGTAAGCACATTATCATTACAATGAAGCATCTCAATAGCATTACTAGGCCTATGCAAATTAGCCAATCTATGAAAAAAAAATTTAGATTTATCCCCCTCTTTCAACCAAAGGGCCCTCAACTTTTGCCTCCAAGAAATCTCTTCCCTCAACAAAATCTTTTCAAGCTCTTTCACCACCTCTTGTTTCCTCAGCATTGCCTCCTCCTCCATAACCTCAAACTCCCCCCCATCCTCCAAAACATTCAACTCCACCAATAGAGATTTTTCTGATTATCCACATTCCCAAAAACTTCAACATTCCACTTCTTTACATCATTCTTCAATGCCTTCAGTTTGCTTGCAAAGATAAAACTAGGAGTTCCCGAAAACTGATACAAATGCCACCAACTCCTAGCCATCTCCTCAAACCCCACAGCACCAAGCCACATATTTTCAAACTTAAAATACCTTCTACCCCCATGTATACCTTCACAATCTAGCAAAATAGGGAAATGAACTGAAATAACACGGGGCATCCTCTTCTAACATAGCTCAAGAAAATGAGTCTCCCATGAAGAAGAAACAAGAAATCTATCCAATTTCGACCAGCTCCTACTACTTGACCAAGTGAATGCTCCCCCAACAAGGGGAAGATCCAAAAGGTCGAAATCAATGATAAACTCTGAACATTCTTCCATAGCCACCGATCTACCAGCACATACACTAGGGAAACGAGTTATGTTGAAGTCCCCGCACATACACCAAGGCAAATCCTCCCACAAGTAACATCTATCCCTGTCCAAATTTGGCCCATATACTCTCGCAAAAGCCCACTTCCACCCATCTTCAATATTTTTAAAAGAACAAGCCACAATGAATTGCCCAATACACTCCCCCATCAACTCCACCACTCTAGTATCCCACAATACAAGGACACCACCTGACGCACCCGAGGAAGCCAAATAAGCCCAACCCACAAATGAACATCCCCACAAACTACTAATAATACCTCTATCAACTAAACCCAACTTCGTTTCTTGTAGACAAACAATATCAATCTTCCAATTCCGAAGGAGCGCCCTTCTACAAAAACACTTATCGACATAGTTAATCCCCCTCACATTCCAAGAAAGAATCTTAGGCTTCATGAGAAACAAAAGACACCCTCCCTTTTTATCTGTCCTTACCAACACTACCTTCCTTAGAAGCATAATTGATTGAACATTCTAACCTTCTTAACTCCCTTTCCTTCTTAGACTTAGACTTCAAACACGAAGCTCAACCAACTTCAATAGCCACAAGAAAAGCCTTAAACTGCTCTTCAAAACCCACACTAGAAATCCCCACACATGCCTGAACTTCTTCAACCTTCTTTAAAACCGAATCCGATGCAAACAAATTAGATGATTGAGGTGGCATAGTACAAAGAGGAGTCTGGCTACTCACATCCTCATGACCTTCACCCTCATATATCTCCATTTGTAGACCTAGATCTATAAAATCATCCTCATCTAAATCCACCTAAAGCTGCTTCCCAGAATCACTCCCCAATTGACTAACAACCAACTTATCATACAACATTTAACCCCTAGGAAAAAACTAGGAATATAATGGAGCACATCCAACCTTGCCTTGCTCTAATTGGAAACTAAGGACACAATGGGAACCTACAATTGAGAACGTTGCTTGTTGTTGAGAATAAGGTTTACCGAGCAAGAGATTACCTCCCAACCTCGCATGGTTCAACTACAAAGAATTAAAAAATTGTTACAATAGACTACGATACTCTTTAGCCTCTAATTTATTACAATAACGCCATCCACCTTATATTCTCACTCCCCCTTAAACGGGGAATATATGTATCACATACGCCCAACTATGAAAAATAAGTCGAGAGCCTGTGCACCTCTGGAATTAGTCGAGACTTTGTTCTTGAAGTAGACTCAGACACCCAGTGTCAATAAAAAAAAAATTAAAAAATAAAATAAAAGTTCTAATTGAATACAACTTAAATACTTTGTAAACATATCTACAAGTTGATGTTCAGACTTCACAAATAATGTAGAGATTTCTATTTAAAATGGTTCAGTCATGAAATATAAGATTGGAGAACACATAAATTGGGGCTTAATTATCACAAATCTCCTTCAGAAAATTTAAACGGCCATGTTAACCCAATAAAGGGGTGAGTCATCGCCCTATTCATGGCTTCTACACCAATTCTTGCTACTACCTTATGCTTCTTACTCTCCATGTAACCAAATTTCCTGCCAACCATGAATAAACCTCCAATCTATAAGAAAAACCAAACCAATCCGCACCACCAAAGCTTTATACCCTAGTATGTTCGTTCAGCCTAGACATTGAGACAATCCAAGGGCCTCATGGAATTACTTTTTAAGTAAAACAGGATTAACATGGGTTATGCCGAGGAGGGTGGTTGACCTACTAGCTAGTTGGAAAGGGATCAAGGGGATACCCCAGATTGCAGCTGTGTGAAAGATGGCTCCCATTTGTCTACTTTGGTGCATTTGGAGGGAAAGGAATTCCCGAAATTTTGAGGACCGAAAGCGCTCCTTGGAAGAGTTTAAGAGTTTTTTCTGGAAGACTATTTATGTGGGCCATTGTTATAGACTCTAATGGTCTCAACTTTCATGATTTCCTTGTATCCGTTTCTAGTTCCTAATTAGGTGTAATCACATGTATACTTCCTGTGTACTTGGGCTATGACTATTTTAATATCAATAAAATTTCTTACTCATCAAAAAAAAAATATTGGTTTTAGGGTTCATAGAAAAGGGAAAAAAAAAAGGATTAAGAAGGCAAAGGAGAAAGGGACACGAAAGAACTAAAGTGATTATCCCCACCCCGACCCTTTTTTCTTTTTTATTGTTTATATGATAAGCATTATATCCACAAATCCACAGCTGAAGGTTTGAATAACAACAGTTAACTACATCGTACATGGAAGAGACAATACTCCACACTTGGTAGGATTGAAGTCTAGACTTCCTGTTTGTAGCATTAAATAAATCTTTATTAATTTTTATGTGCTAAATTTGATAACTTAAATAAGCTTAATAATACAGAAAATCCATGAGATGTTATCTGTACAATTATAAAAATCCTGAGATGTAACTGTGTAACATTTTTCCATGCACAACAAAGTATAATCTGCACCCATGTCAGATTTACAGTTCATTAAGCCCCCCCCCCCCAAAAAAAAAAAAAAAAAAAAAA
>QEOT01123582.1:44061-71231 GCA_003123785.1 Pterocarya stenoptera
TTTTTTTTTTTTTTTTTTTTTTTTTTGAGAAAAGGTCAGAAAAAGTTAAAAACAACAATAGTTTAACCGTTTTCCAATTGAAATCTTTCAAAGAAATGCATTTTTATAGGATTTTCTGCAATTCTTTAAGAGAGAAGGAAAAAGAAAACAAAATATATCTGCCAGGAAAAAAAATAATTCAAACCCTTTTCATTTCTACCTTCTGTTCTGGCGGGCCAGTTAGCCTTGACTTCTTATTCCATGAGTCTTGAAGACCTTGCAAATTGCCATTCTCATTCTCCAAATAGTTTGAATTTCTAAATCTTTCATTATGCCATTTGGGTCCTCTGTTCTTCCTCAGAAAATTTGAATTAAGATGCTTTTGATGTTGAGCGATAGAAGAATGTCTTCTCAAAGCAGACAAAACCTCATCTGATGTACTCCTAATTTCAGACCCAAAAACATAAGAATCCCACTGTTTAACCCACAAGAGGACCTGAAGTAGGAAAACTATCAAGAGTTAAGTAATGGGGATAATAATCAAAGGAAACATCATACTTATAAAATAAATCCTTTTCCAGAAGATTTTACTTTTAGAAAAATTACATGTGATATATTTACCTCTCGGTTTGTCTGTTCATCACTGAGAAGCTCAGGAAATGAACTTGGAGCATATTTATCTACCCAAAGTTGTTCATGCACCACAGGTCTTTCAGGAAGAGTTATATCAGTCTGGCCTTCAGAACTTGCTAGCAAAGCCTTCAGTGGCACAACAAGAAGTTACAAGAAACTTCCTAATGCATAAGGTATTATGAACAGAAAATCTCATAATCCAAGATAGTAACAGCTCATTTAACATCTCATGCCACAAGGAATTATCAGTTTAATCTTCACTTTAGCTTATAGGGCAATCTGGACAGATCAGATAACTTTTCCCTCCCTGAAAGTTGTTTCTACACGATCAAAACTTTGCCCTTAAGGATCCATATATCCAAAAAACATTTGGTTCTTATAGACCCCTATTGACAAGTACGGTGCTATCAAGCTGCTCGGATGTAGTGAACTTGCTCTGCCAGGCCCTCATAAATAAGGTTGCATGCATCTCTCATGTTTTTTTTTATACAATGGGGGTGGGGGGTTTCGAATCCAGGGTTTCCATTTGGAGAACCGAGTCATATGTCATCAAGCCATCAGGCTCTTGGCACATCTCTCATGTTAGATGATAAGATGAAGTGTCACCCCTATGAACAATGCTGAATCGTTTCTAACCTGATTTTGTGAAGTGATGACACAGATTGTAGTAAATCTGGAAATCTGTTAAACTTGGTAGCCTTGTTAAATATGGTTCCAAAACTAGAGTTTTTAAAAATCTGAAGTACGCCTGAGACAAAACTCTTTCTTTCATACACATCCAGGTTTACATTTTCTAAGAAAAAAAAAACTAGGGAAGGAGAGAGAACTGGCATACCATTAAGTTTCGTTACAAATACCAGTTCATTGGAATGCTATTGAGTTTGTAACTACTTGTCTACGAGCTTTGTTTTCAATAAATGAAAAAACTAAATGCTAAATTAGGAAGGAATTACAGAAGCTTTAGATCAATAGTTGAGAATTTAATTTCACCACTGACCTAGAGGACTCTAATCTTTCAAAACCATGGGCCTTGCTTTGGCACCTCAACTGAGAATAAATTATAGACTATGATGTTTACCTTAGTAAAAGCCTCTTGCTCAACTCTTTGCAATAAAATATTGACAGGTTCCAAAATAAGACCTGCATATTGGTTACACCTCAAACCATTAACAGCCATGAAACTATAATCGATCCAAGAAAACTTAATGGTACTGCAAATTTACCCTGATCCTATAAAAGGTGACAAATTTCTTTTTGATCAGAAAAAAGGTGACAAGTTTCATGATGATATCATGTGTACCAAAGATATGTAAGAAAAATGGATAGGGTTCTGGCAGATAAACTCTAAGCTGTTACTTCCCCATGAGCAAGTGCAGTATCAATCTAGACATGCCCACATAAGTAAGGATATGCTTAAAATCTGTTTATCCTGAAATACAGGTTTCCATTACTAGAGCATGTGAAAAAGGAACTATCGTAGATATATGACAGCATAATGCATATGATATACATCGCTCAATGCACCACCTTTATATGATAGAAATTGAAAGTGCAATACACACACCACAAATAGCCATACAGTTTACTTTACTGTTCAATAAGCAATTGGTCACTTGGCAGGTTTTATGGACGAGGCCTCAAACGCTCCCTAAAACTAATATTCCCATGTACCATACATAAAAACTCAATGTCGCCACATTTCCCACTAAGCATGTCTTAGGTGAAAAAGTAATGAAAAAGTAATAATAGAATATTGAATAGTAGTAAAAAGTAGGTGAAAAGTAATAATAAAATAAAAAATAGTAGTGAAAGTGTTTGAGAGTAGTTGAGGTACTTTTGGTACCCAAACCAGGCCTTATAGTCCGATGAAATGAATGAAGACCATACCTAGAGTTATTATTTATTTATTCAGATTTCAAGGTTTCTTTTGTTTTCTCAACAAACTTCCCATACTTTTTTTGATAAGTAAAAAAAAGTATGGGAAGTTTGTTGAGAAAACAAAAGAAACCTTGAAATCTCAACAAACTTCCCATACTTGCACCAATTTTTTGTCATTAATCAAATCTCATAGTAGACAATAGGGGTGTAAGGAGATCGGTCCGGACCGAAAAAACCGATCAAACTAAACCGGATTGAATTCCAGATCGGTCGGTCTCGGTCCCATAAATTATGGACCAAAAAAATTCAGTCCGGTCCTAGGGTCTATAAATTTTGAATCGGATCGGACCGAACAGAACTCCTATATATATTTTTAAAATATTTTTAATAATTTAATATATTATTTTTATATAGTAATTATATAAGTTAATGATGTAATTTTCATCTAATTTATTATCATATAAAATATTTTTTTAATAAGTTAGTTACATAATCCACATTAATAATTCACTTAATTTTAATTTAGTAATTTAAATAAAAATTTTTATTAATTTATTTGAAAATAAATAAATAAATAATAATTGAGCCGGACTAACCGAACCAGACCAATAGCTACCGGTCCAGTCCAGTCCCTATGGATGTTCAGTTTGGTCCGGTCTGATGAAAATGATAGACTGAAAATTTCAATCCATCACTCCCTAGACCAAATTAGACCGATTACACCCCTAGTAGACAACAGGATTTCTTGATCTCTTTTTACAACTTTTTTCATTCTTTTTCTTTGGTGCTTATAAAAGTAGATGCAAGAAAACAAGCCATTGAGTACTTTTAGAATGTCATTTCCCCAATTTGTTTTACACTTTTCCTTTTAAGTCATCCACTAACTTATTTTGAAGGGTTTTGTAAGTGATCTATGTCAACACCAAGTTAACAATTAAGAGTGAAGACAACAAATCTCCAGTGGATATTCCCAGTCTATTTATAGGCCAGTTCCACCCCTGCCTACCCGTTTCCCCGGTACGAGTAATAACCAACTAGCACATACAAATCCTGCATCCTATTTCTCAAGTTTCCGGCTCTCTCTTTTGATGGAACAGATGCAAAGACACTGAGTTGGTAATACATTGGAGAGATTGCTAACATTCAAAATTCTACCTTCTACTTTTTCCCAACATCTTCTAGAGAATCAAAAGGATTAATTAGAAAATGAATATCAAAGTAAAAGTAGTATACCACCCGACTTCTCTTTCATATCCAATTTCTTAGACCGCTCCTCGCCCACCACCCTGCATATCTTCGCATAAACCCTATCGCCGCTCGGTGCAGTCACCGGAATACAATCACCGTCGATATGGGATGCGTACCTCGACACGATCTTCTCCTCCAAGACACGCCCTTGTTCCTCGACGTCAGGATTGGTCTCCCTATGCGGCGGAGAGTACCGGAGCCACGCCTCGTCAGAATCCGGCTCCGCGTCGTCAATTCTGGACCGCTTCTCGTCCGACAGGCCTACATTTTCAGGGGTCAAGGAGTCGGCACCGTCCGAACGAGGGCGCTTTTGGCCGTTGGAGTGGATCTCGAAGAGTAGGGCGGGATCTAAAGACGGTGTTGGTAGTGGTGGTTGGGGTTGAGGCTGGTGTTCCTCTTCCTCTGGATAGGGCTCCGGCGGTTCGAGGTCTAGGTAGTCGTCGTAAAAGTGGGAGTTGGATTCGAGCAATTCAAGCTCTTCGGGAAGGGGAATGTCCATGTCCATATCCATCGGTGGATAGAGGCGCTCTGACTGAAACTAGTGAGAGAAGCGAACGGCAACAGAGGGAGATGAGGGATTGTTTTGGGCGGGAAAGTAAAAGCTGATGGAGCGGCAAAGAGTTCCCGCAGTGTGCCCAAATTGCCCTCCTATATATTCGCTAACAATATTGTAAAAACTTTTTTAAATTAAGAACAAAATTCAAATCGAACAATTATGTTAGATTTTAAACCCAAATTAAAAATTTTCATATTTTTAAATTGGAACTCTCTAATAAATTAATTGATTGTAAATTGAATTTTAAAAAATAATTGTAAACAAATATCATTATTAACTTTAAAATATAATTGAAAAATTATATTTCATCTTTGAAATATACATCTCTTGATTATGTGACTTGTTTCTCCTTCTCTACTCCTGTCTTTCTATTCCTTTTTTTTTTCTTTTAATATTTTCGTCTCTTATTTATATTTTTGGTGGTTTTGTTTTAACATTATTTGTTCTTTTATTTTTTATTGGTCACCAAAAATTGGTTTCAGCAAACACAATAGTCGGACAATTTCATCTCTTATTGAGATAATATGTGATAAGATAAGATAAAAATTGAATAAAATATTATTATAATATTATATTTCTTTTAGAATTTGAAAAAATCAAATTGTTTATTATATTTTATGTGGGATATAAGAGGATTTTTCCTCCCTATTGGCCCGAATAGCAAGCCCATGAGGATCTCTAAGGGAGTGAGTGAGAGAACCCGGTCAAGCCCAACGACCCTCCTCTAAAAAGAGTCAGTGGGCCTCTAAACAGTACTCAGCCAATGAGCAAAGCCCACTCATGAAACAACCCACGCGTGAGAAAAGCAAACGGTAGGGGCAAATGGGACTCGCCACCCTGAGTACAACCAATCTTAACTAGGAGCCCACGAAGACAGAGAATCTCAAAATAAGCAGCCGATATCGCACGATATTTGGATTCAATGGAAGATTTAGAGACATGATCTTGTTTCTTACTTTTCCAAGATATCAAAGAATCACCAAAAAACATGCACCAACCCATGATAGATCGTCACATATTAGGACATCCAGCCCAATCAGCATTACTATAAGCGACAAGGCGAAGAGAAGTCCCAGCGGGGAAGAACAAACCACGGCTAGGGGACCTCGAAGATATCGAATAATGCGACGAACTAAAGCTAAATGTAGAGAACATGGAGCCTGCATGATCTGCTAACCTGCTGAACAGCAAAGGAAATATCAAGTCAAGTAATAGTCAAATAGTTCAGGCTACCCACTAACTATCGAAACATAGTAGGATCAGAAAGGAAGGAGATCACCCTCCTCACGATGATACTTTGTGTTTACTTCCAGAGGAGTACCCGCAGAAGTAGTACCCTAAAGACAACCCAAATTAATCAAATCCTGGGTGTATTTAAGTTAAATCAAAAAGATGCCAAATGGATCAGTATGAACTTCCAACCACAAGAAGTACGTAAGAGGACCAAGATCCTTCATATGAAATAGGCCTGAAGATGTTGCTACAGTCGGGTAATCACGCTGAATCTATCCAATAATAACAATATCATCAACATAAACCAAAAGAAGAACAATGCCAGTGGATGTCTTGCAGAGAAATAAAAATGAGTCATATTGACTCTACTTAAATGAAAACTGAAGCAAGGTTGATCCAAATTTATCAAACCATGCTCAGAGAGCATGTTTTAGCCCATATAACGAGTGTTTCAATTTACAAGCATCAGAGGAAAAAGAGGACGGCAAACCAGGTGGGATGGTCATGTAGATCTCTTCTTTGAGGTCACAGCGAAGAAATGCATTTTGGAGATCTATTTGATGAATGGGCCAACCTTGGGATGCAGCAACAAAAAAGATAGTCTACATCGTAGTCATCTTGGCAACCGGAGCAAAAGTCTCCTCATAGTCCACCATATACTCTTGTCAATTGCCAAGTGCAACCAACCGTGCCTTATATCAATCTAGATTTCCGTCAGAATGTTGCCTGATCGAGTAAACCCATTTGCAGCCGATGGCTTTAACAGTAGCAGGACAAAGAACAACATCTCATGTGTGGGTGTCCTGGAGAGCCCGAAGTTCTTCAACCATCACCCCGCGCTAACATTCATTTTTAACAGCTTCAGAATAACCTAATGGAATGGGAATGGAAGATAAAGTAGCATGGAGAGAAGTATGCGAAAAACCATACAGATTAGAGGGACAAGATGCTCTGGTTGCCCGTTGAGGAACGGTGTGGGAGTCCGGATCACCAGTAGAAGATACAATCTAAGTAGGTTCAAACGGCGGATCAAACTCAAGAAAGGGCAAACTTGGTCGTCGTCTTTCATATACAAGTCTAGGTTTGAATCGGTTAGGGGAAGGAGTCAAGTTATCAAAATGCGGCAAAACATACATCTCAGGCAAAGACTCAACATGAGTAGAAAAGAACGACTGATTTTCAAAGAAAACAACATGACGGGAAGACATATCCCACTAACTCTTAGTGGCATTGGGAAGACATTCCTATACAAAGTACTTCTCGCTGAAGTCATATATAAACAACTAATTGCACTTGCAAGTGCATCATTTGGTGTTGCTGCATCTATTTTAATTAGAGGTTGAACAGCACATTCGTAGTTCAAAATTCTATTAGATGTAAACAAAAATAGCACATGCAGTGTTAGAAAACAAGGAGCACTTGCCAAATTGTTACATATTTCAAGATTGATCATATGGGATGAAACTCCTATTTCTAGAAAAGAATCTGGAGAAGCATTTGATAAAATGTTGCGAGATATAAATGATTCAAAATTACCATTTGGTGGCAAAATTGTAGTATTTGGTGGAGATTTTCGTCAAGTTCTACTAGTAATTTGTAAAGGCACAAGAAAAGAATAAATTAATGTCAACTTAGCTACTTCTTATCCATGGCCTATGTTGATAAAAATTATCTTAAGTGAAAATATATGAGCAAGGTTGGATCCAAAATTTTTAGATTATTTGTTACAAGTTGGCAATGGAACAGCACCAATTATTATTGAAGAAAAGATTAGGATTTACAATGAAATGTTCATTCCTTGTACCAATGATCTTGACTCTTTGAATTGTTTGATCAATGTTGTTTTTCAAGATATACGCAATTATTCAGAAAACTTGTTCCAGATGACCAATCAAATTATATTAACACCGAAAACTAATTATGTCAATCAGATTAATGATATACTCATTCAAAGATTTCTTGGTGAAGTTACGCGTTATTATAGTTTTGATGAAACAATAGATACCTTTGAACATGGTATTATGGAAGACTTCTTAAATACATTGATACCGAATAGACTTCTACCTCATGAATTATTACTTAAGAGAAATTAACCCATAATGTTTTTTAGAAACATTGATCCTTCTGAAAGCTTATGTAATGGAACACATCTGATATGTCGCAACTTTAATCGCAATGTCATTGATGTAGAAATTGTAATTGGTCACTATAGTGAAAAGTTAGTTTTCATACCAATGATTCAATTCCTACCAAATATAGATGAAAACATTGGATTCACATTCAAAAGAACACAATTTTTTATCAGACTAAAATTCGCAATAACAATAAATAAATGACAAGGGTAGATATTAGATTTTGTTAGAATATACTTGCCTCAGCCTATATTCTGTCATGACCAATTATATGTGACCTTATCAAGAGTAAAAAATACTAGCTCAATAAAAATTTTCATATGGCCAATTTCAAGCGATGAATATGAAGAGAGCTACACCAAAAATATTGTTTATAGAGATTTATTAGAATTGACACATTTGTCATGAGCTTACATAGGTAGTACATTTGCAATAAATTATTCCTGATTATGTAAAATTTTATTTTATTTTTGTCTATTGTTATTATTCTCTTATATTATAATTTATTCTGATTATTTCATCAAATATAAATTTCTTTCACTAATATATTCTTTTGTTTTATGCATAGATAGCCTTCAACATGCGAACTATCTTTAAATCACTCAAAGATATTACACCCACTACAAGGAATTGGAAGATCAAAATGATTATAGTAGACAAATCACCAAAATGTATTGTTCAAAATTCAGCAACAAAGTATCAAAAGTTAAAATTGATTGATCCTGAGGTATTACACATGTTATTTTTACAATCTATAAGAAAATCAAATTCCATGTTGTATTCATTTATAATGTATTTAAACTAAATAAATATTAACCTTACAAAATGTCTTGCTCTTCATTCTATTATAAAAATATTAGATCTCTTTATTGTCCAAACCTAACCTAACAAGAAATTTTTTATGTATTAAAAAAATATATCATATGCTTTACAGGGCAATAGGCTATATGCAATCATGTTTGACAAAGATATAGATTTGTATGATGATACATTGCACATCTTTCGATCTTACCACATCAGCAACGCATATATCAAAATGTTGGATCCAAAACATAGAATTGAAACTCATCAATTCCGGTTGATTCAAAATTATAGAACAATTATTGAAGATATACCGGACGATGATGAATCGTTGCAGCCACTTGAATATAATCTTATCTCCTTCACTAACTTACATAATCACAAAGACACAAATACTGAAATATTTATTTTTCACTTAATCATGTCAAATTCTTTAAAAAAATTATTCATTTCTAACTAACAAAATTAATACATTTTTAACTAGATCTCGTAGCTATTGCTATACGCACTAAGCCACCTAGAGAGATAACTATAATGCATGGGCCCACATTGATTCAAGAAATATATATAATCAATCAAAGGTAAAACTATTTCGCAAAATTTTGAACGCATTAATTGAATCTTTCATGTATTACTTCTTAATATTAAAGTTTTACATATTCTTATTTAAGTTTTACAACCTTAGGCCTATTTTCCTTACAATGTGGGGCCGGATTGTCCATCCTGAATTTTAAACAATTTCAAACATTATTAGAGCTAAGCTAGTGATTCTTGCAACACGTCTGAAAGTTGGTTCTTATAATGGTATCTTCAATAAGCAACAATAGTTTCATTTGTTATATATTATATGCTTATAAGATTAGTAATATATTGTTAAATACAAGACTCTCTCTTTTATCATGACCAACAAATGTTTTAATCATCGAACCTCTTATTCCTGTTACAATGTCATTGTGCCAATGATAATCTATTAACATATATCAAAATATATATCCTATAATAACATTATTTTTTTATTAGTACTTTCTATCCTTACGAATTTATATACAAATTTTAAGGACAACAGTTAATGATTCACTGCTTGAAGAAATTGTTGAAAAAAGATTATATGATCCATCAACATCAGCTTTAACTGTTAGCGTTCGCTCCATAATCATTAATCAAGATTGGTGATGTCGCTAGCTTCCTCAAGAGTTTACAACCCATGGCAGTAACATTCTGCTTTTACCATTAAATTATTACACTTTATGTACGAACATATAAATATAATACACTGTCTACTTTCTATTTTAATACAATTTCCATTCAAAGTATTTTAAAATTTACATCCACTTTACATACATATATGTTTCCATTTTCATATAGAAACCTGCCTTTTGGATTCAAGGAAAAATCTTTGTAGTTGATCTCCATCAAGTCTTCTTTTATATGTCTTGCATTGGATGAGACAAGGGGACAAGATATGAACACAATGAAAATTTCCTATGCTATCATTGCAAAAATAGGAGCAACTCACAGCCAAGGTATATATGTTTCCTTCAAATTTTAATCTATAACATCTAATATCACAACTTTGCGATATTATTATTATTATTATTTTGATAATAGGAGAAACTTTCATAAATAGATAAAACTCATATTACAAATGAGATTGGTCCAACCATACAAATTGAGAAACAGATGAAGGGATTGAGCCCATCCACATCTCCATGTCTAGTATCCTCCAAGCATATCCGGCCATGCAGTGAGCAACTTGATTTTCTATACGCATTATCTGTTGAATTTTGTACTCATCAAACTGCTTGAACAAATTCTATACTTCTGATATCAGATTTTCAAGTACAGCCAATAACTGCTCTCTTGCTTGTAATGCCTCCACCATACGCAAGCTGTCACTTTCTAAAATAATCTTGGAAATACCTAGATGAAAACTAAACTGCAGACCACGAAACATAGCCAATAATTCCACAGCTTCAGGTTCCCAAACTTCATGCTCAGATTTGCTACCTGCCATAACTATCCTCCTTTCCTTATCTCTGACAACAACACATATCCCAGCTTCGAGACAATCATAAAACATTGTCTCATCCACATTTAATTTAAAGAAACCAATAGTGGGAGCATTCTAACAACACTTTTTATCCATCTTAAAAGCAGATACCTTATTAGAGGCTGAAAAAGAATATTGCAGCTTCAAAGCATGATTCACAACTTGCAAAGGTTCCAGTCTTACATGTTCAATATCCATTTTATTACGTCTATACCAAAAAGTCCAGGCTATAAGGAAGAACCTGCCAAGTTGTGAGTGGTCTCCCTTTTCCAAAATTACCCTTGCTACACCTTTAACAGAACCAGCCGGAGGTAGAGTGCTCATAATAGGCAAGAAAGACAGCCAACATGCTTGAATATCAAGGCACTGTAGAATTGCATGAGTTAAGTCCTAAACTTGAAAACCACAGAGGGTAAGTTTGGGAGGTGAGATGAGAATTTTTTGTTTTAGATATAAGTTTAAAATATTATTTTTTAATATTATTATTGTTTTAGGATTTGAAAAAGTTAAATTGTTTATTATATTTTGTATGGGGATTTGAAAAATGTGTAATGATGAGATGAGATGAGATGAAAATTTTATTTTTTGTCTTGGTTGAAAAAGTTGAATTTTGATTTGAAAAAGTTAAATTGTTTATTATATTTTGTATCACATTGTGTTTTCTCCACAACCTTCCTCTTATGTAAATTTTGTTTTAAAAATAAACCTTCTCGACACACCCTTCATGCAAAGACCTTAAACATATTTGGAATTTGTATTTTCCACAGATGTTTCCACAACTTCTTATCTTTCCAGTAGAATACTGAGTTGCAGCGGTTCTTAATAACTTGTAAGCACTTTTCACACTAAAAATACAATTCCTTTCATATCTCCAAATCCAAACATCATTATATTAGCTTTGACTCAAAATAATTCTCAAAATATCAGAAGCTATTCTTGGATTGAAGAGGGCTATATCTCGTCCCACATCCAACCACCATGATTGAATATCAATTAAGTTTGCAACCTTTTCTGTTAAATCTGTCTCTTCATTAGTAGTCACTTCTAATTTTAAGGCCTTATATCCAGGGACCCAGACATCTTCCCAAATTCTAGTAGAATTACCATCTCCAATCCTCATTTGACATCCACTGACCAAGACATCCCTAGCTTCCCAGATTCCTTTCTAAGCGTAGGATAAGTTATAACCCAAGTTTGAATCAGAGAAAGAACATTGAGGAAAGTATTTGACCTTATACAATTTGTGAAGCAGAGAATCCTCATTTTTTAAAACCCTCCATGCTTGCTTTGCTAATAAGGCAGTATTAAAAAGCTTCAAGTCTCTAAAACCCATCCCACTCCTAAATTTGGATTCACACAACTGATCCCATCTAATCTAGTGAATTTTCCTTTCATCAATTTTCTAGCCCCACCAAAACCGAGCCATCATCCTTTCCAAGTCTTTGTATAAACAATTAGGCAACTTAAATCACCTCATGGCATAATAGGGAATAGAGAGAGCCACAGCTTTTATCAAAATTTCTCTACCCTCTCGAGACAAAATTTTCTCCTTCCAACAATGCAATTTCTTTTATACCTTCCATTTAATCTCAGCAAAAGCAACTTTCTTAGACTTTCCCATAATAGGAGGTAAACCCAAACACTTTTCATACTAATTAATAGAACTACCCCCCCTCCACATGGCCATAATAGCATTCTTAATAGATTTTGAGACGTTTGTGCTAAACATTATTGAAGTTTTCTCTTTATTAATTTTTTGACCCGATGCCAATTCATATTTATTCAAGAGCAATTGAATATTAACACTATTCAAAAGCAGATGATTCACTCGAAGTACCCCCTGCAAATTCTTATCCCAGCAACAGTTTTGGACTCCTCAGCTTGCCTCAATAAACTTATCAATCCTTCAGTGCATAATAGAAATGGGTAAGGGGACAAAGGGTCCCCTTGCCTAATCCCTCTAGAGGATAAAATAGTCTATGTAGCCACCTCATTTACCAACACTAAAAAAGAAATTAATCTAACACACTGCATTATCAAGCCCACCAGACTGTTAGAGAAACCTAACTTTACCAAGATCCCTTCCAAAAAGTCCCACTCCCCCTATCATAGGCCTTTGACTTGTCCAATTTCAAAGACATAAACCTCTTCTTTCCATTTCTCTTCTGTTTTAAATAATGAACAATCTCATATACCACAAAGACATTATTAGTGATTAGTCTTCCTGGTACAAAAAAAAGATTGTGTAGTAGAAACTATAGAGGCTAAAACTCCTTTTAACCTATTTGTAATAACCTTAGAAATTAGCTTGTAAATTACATTACACAAGCTAATTGGCCTAAAGTCATAAACATGTATAGGAGATTTCTTCTTAGGAATCAATACTAGCAGTGTATGGTTTAAGCCATCAGGAAACACACCTATGTTTAGCACATTAAGAACTGTAGCAGTCACATTGCCTCCAACTATGTGCCAATATTTCTAAAAAAATATTGGAGACATGCTATCTGGTCCAGGGGCTTTATTGGGATGTATTTGTTTCGGTGTTAGGACCATTTCATCAACTGTGAACACTCTTCCCAACTCAGAGTTAATTTCAAGTGTAATCATGCTTTCCACTTCCTCCAATATCTCCAGTAAACCCCTCTTAGAAGAAGAGGTAAATAGAGACTTAAAATAATCTCTAATCAAACAGTCCCTAATAAACCTTTCTCTCCACCTGCCAACTTCATCTTGGAGCTTTAAAATAAAATTTTTATTTTTTCTTTGTGAGGCTTTAGAATGGAAATGTTTAGAATTTTCATCTCCACATAAGCTCATCTCTTTCCAACCAAAGTTGGACCTCTTCCCTAGAGGCATTATGTTCATCCATATTCTCACAATTAGTGTCATCTTCCTATAAGCTTTGTAATTTAAATTTGGCTCGAGATAACTGCTTATGAACCAAACCAAAAGACTTCTGATTCTAAGTGGTCATCTTAACACTACACTTCTTTATCCTCCTCATTGTAGCAGCCATAATACTTCTCTCTATCCTCCCTTACCAAGAGTCCCCAACAAATTGTTCACATTCTGTATAGCCAACCCACATAGATTCAAACCTGAATATTTTCTTTCCTCTCCTCTACTGAAAAACACCATTTGTACACAACCAAGCAGGAACATGCTCTGAGTAAGAAATAGACCCATATTGGACCTCAAAACTAGGAAACATCTCCACCCACAAGGAAGATGCTAAATACTTGTCCAATCTCTCACAAATTCTGTCAGTACCCTATCTTCTATTACACCTAATATAACCAGGGCCCCACCAAATCTCAAATCCTGCAATTCACAATCACTCATAACAGCTCTAAAGGCTTCCATCTGAACTTCAAGTCTCATCCTACCACCCCATTTCTCCTTTGATTCCAAGACTTCATTAAAGTCTCCAAATACTAACCATGGTTTATCAACAACAGTAAACAGAGAACAAATTAAGCTCCATGTTTCATGTTTACAAGACTACATGTTGTCTTAGGGTTACCATAAATACCAGTCAGTATCCATTCCTTACTTCTCTCCACATCATCCTTAATCATGGCATGAATATGACGAGAGGAAAAATTAATAATATGCAGGTTAACCTCCTGTTTCCACATTAACACTGAGCCTCCACTTCTACCTCTACAATCTACTATTAAGTAATTAACAAAATTGAGATGAAATTTATACCTGTCCATGACTTGGGATGTCACAATTATCTCCTAAAAGAAGACAATTTTAAGGTCTTCCTTCTTGAGCAGATTAAGAAGGGTGCGAATTCCTTGTGGGTTCCCAAGCTCACAGGAATTCCAGCTTCATTGTTGTTGACTCTCAGCCATTGTCGATACTTCATTGTCACACCCCTTGATCACACCCCAGGTAAGTTCAAAGAGACTTTCTTCAACGCCATCTAGTCCCCCTTCGCCATTTGTAAAGCTTCTCTCTTTCGTGATTTCTTGACTGTTGCAACGCTGCTGTCACCCGTTGTGATTAAACTGGAATTGGGCTTTCGACCTGAACGTTTCAAACTAAGCCCATGGATAGTATCCACTGCAGAAAAATTGGGCCAGCACTGCTTCCACTCATAAGGTGTGTGCCTTTAGCTTTATTCTTAGAGGAATATCAATCAACTAAAACGACATCTTTAGAGGAATCTTATATTTGAAACTCCCCTTAACTCGGTAGTTGCCCCCAGTTGCGTAACCAACGCCCCCTTATTCAGACTCTTGTCTCGTTGAAGCTTAGAAGATTTCGGGACCTGATCTGTTACTTTTGAAACACTAGTTGGTTTTCCCACCAAATCAGCATCACTACCCTCTTTTCTTGCAGAGTCTGTTGAATTCAAAAACCCACCCCCAGCACGATCTTTCTACACCATAGGATGCTTTCCACCACCCCATCCAGAAGGTGGCACCGCCCTCAACCATTGACCATACAAAAAAATTCAGAGGCATCAGATTCAGGCTTGGCCTTCCATATCACACAGTCACGGCGGCCATGTACCTGTAGGTGACCTTCAAAGTCCTTTGTGAGTATCAATTGTTTGTCGAAAGTCCAGGGCCCATCTTGTTGCACCCTGTCCTTGTCGCAACTTTCCTCAAATTCAACCATTATAAAGGTTGATGTTAGATCCCGAAACTTGATACTCTTCGCAGGACGCCAAATGCGTCGCATAGTCTACTTAAAAGCCTCTCTATTAAAGTGACGTTCAATGAGAAGCTTAATAATAAAAAGTTGCTCCCTTCGGATGATCACATCTTCTAATAAATCCGGTTCCACTAACACTTCGGTTGATTCCTCCCAAGTAAGAGACATCTTCTCACACAAAGCACTTAAATCTTCAGCCATCATTCAGTTGCCAACACTAGAGGACAGAAAAAAAAAACCCTACACGACGGTGGGAAGAAAACCCCCAAATTAGATAGGGGACTAAAGTTACAAACAAACTGAAATTATTATACTTTGCGATATTAATAATTTACTCAAACTCATAACTATATTTTTATTACTTTCAGTTGTCAAGCCTATGTTGATATAGAAGATGATATTGGGATTGTCAATTGTTTTGTTTGGACCAATAGCAGAAGAAGTAATGGGCTGTACAACAATTGAGTTTATGAATCATACTGGCGAGGTAAGCAAATTATTTAATAGAAGGTTTTATAGTACTGCATTTTTAATAAAAAGCATTAAAAAATATTACTTCTTCTATTATGATTCATTTCTATGTATATAAAATTCTTACATAAAATTTAAAACATCATACTTTATAAAAACCTCTTTAAAGCCATGGCATAAAATCTAACATCCTTAGAACTAGAAGCGAAATAAATACATCTAAATAGATGCATTTGTTTTATATAATATTATTTTTTGTCAACATTTCCTAAATTTTTAAATTTAATTTTTGTAGGAACATTTACCGTATCAACAAAGTATTGCAACACAAGCTTTAGAAAAAAGAATGGATCATACACCTTGGTGCTGAAATAGATCAATTCCAAAAATAGCGACATTAAAAATTTAACATGCTATCTATCCATCCAGTGACTGAAACAACAACATAAGTTCCAGATGTATATATTTCCCTCAAACTACAGAAACAACATTTTGTTAACTTAAAAAAGCTTTTGTACTGTATATATTCTAAACCTATCTTTGAAGAGCCTTTGTGATACTTTTTGGATATGTGTTAGATATATGCTGTATATATTGCTCTTCAAAATTTGCATTTGAAGAACTTTTGTAATATTTTTTTCTATAAATGTTGTTATAAGACGATATGTTGTTAGGTCAAAAATTTTTCTTCTTTTCCTTCCTAAAATGACCTAACATGTTGTTATTAGGTCAGAAATTTTTTTACTAGAAGTTCTTAACATTAATGATTCCACAAATTTAGATTGTTAGATATCACTCATATCGCAACAATAAGGAATTTTTCACAATGAACGAAAGCCTGACAAACTTTTTTTATCAACTTCATTAAATATATTTTTTACAAATATTATTTATTCTTCTAACTGGACGCTATGTGCATACGTGGCTTGCACGCAGTATCCTTGCTATGTATATATATATATACACATATATTTATATGTATATATATTAATTTTAGAATAATGACATCTATACAATATATTTCACAACATATTTTATAATTATTGTTTTAAAGTAAGAATATTTGTTGTAAAATGATGTTATTTTTATAAAATATTTTATTAAACTACCATTTATTTTAAAATATAATTATAAAATGTGCTGTAAAAAATAATTTGTGTTTATCATTTTTCCTAACGTTTAACTGTCCTCGTCCATTAGATTTTTCCGACAGCATTTCCTCCAATCCCATTTCACTATTTCAAAAGGTGACAAGTTTACCTCTCCCACCTAAATATAAACATAGTTGCATTTCTTACAGTGCAAAATCCACCGTTTCTTTTGCCGATTCGATCGCCTCTCTCTCGACTCTCGTACCTGAATCCTTGTGGCGATTTGGTGGTTGCTTGGTCGTCTAGGGTTGATATAGGGTTTTTGGTTCTGTCAGATGGGGCAGCAATCTCTGATCTACAGCTTCGTGGCTCGGGGCACGGTGATCCTTGCCGAGTACACCGAGTTTACCGGAAATTTCACCAGCATCGCCTCCCAATGCCTCCAGAAGCTCCCTGCTTCCAACAACAAGTTCACCTACAATTGCGACGGCCACACCTTCAATTACCTCGTCGACAACGGCTTTAGTATGCCACATATATGTTTAATCTCTTTATCTCGTCATTTTTCCCATCGGCACCCAATTCTGTTCTAGATCTTCGTTTCTTAGATTCGTTGATTTTTCCGACTTATTCCCTCAGGATCTGTGTATTTGACCTTTCGATTTTTCCGGAATCGGAAATATGTAGACATGTTTACTTCAATTACTTGTATATGTATTTATGCAGATGCGTGTGTGAGTGTGTTTATATCTACGTATTCTTATTATGAGGGTGTAGATTAGAATGCAGTATGATTCGGAGACGTGTTTGTTTGGATCTTTGGATAGATGCTTTGGATGTAGAGAAACAAATTAACAATCGCGCCTAGGTATAAAAGTTATTCGTTACTTGGCCTTTGAGAAAGTGGAGGAAAAGTGGAATTTCAGATTTGTATTATTTTCCCGTTCTGCTGGTTAGGATTCCAAAAGGAAGGTAAGATGATTGCAATTTGCGCCCAGGGGGTTGAGTTCAAAGAAAGTAATTTTGTTTTACTTTCCTGCATTTCTCAGAACTAAAATGTACCTTCAGTGTGAATGTTTCTCTGATAATTTGTATTATCTACGGAAATGTGACATGGACTTCAGGTTGCTGCAGTATACATTGTTAAATATGAATTCTGCTAGCCGATTGATATGGAATGCAGTTGATATTGTCAGGGTTAGATAGATTGCATGATTGAATGTTGGCACACCATAAGAATGTGTTTAGTTTGAATCTCTTAAACCCTGGTTCTTCATTCCCTCAAAACTTGATCTCTAGCGATGTATTAATTTCTTACCTCTTTTATCTTGCTTCTTAAACTCGTTAAGAAAAGGAAGAAACATGAGTAGCTGCTCGGGTTTCCAGATATATATATATGTGGTATGAAAGTGTACCGTCTTTTGCCATCATGACAATGAGAATTTGAATATGACCACATTCACTGACCATATCAAATCAATTATCCCTTCTGTAACCTGAAAGAGGTCAATTATCCTGTCTGTATACCTCAAACGTATTTTTCAAATGCAGGCATTCATGTTACATGTATGACATGATGCATTGATGACATTCTGAAGTGTATTTTAGGCAATCCCCATTCTGGGATGGAGGTTAGATTGTTCGACTCCCAGCTGTGCTTGAATGCTTTAACTGCTCTATCGTTTGCTAGTAATCCCCAGACATCATGTATGAAAATTTGGTTTCTTACCCTGTCACTTTATTTTGGATGTTGCAGCCTATTGTATAGTTGCTGTTGAATCTGCTGGCAGACAGATTCCCATTGCCTTATTGGAGCGAGTTAAGGAAGATTTCAACAAGAGATATGGTGGAGGGAAAGCTGCGACTGCTGTTGCCAACAGCCTGAATAAAGAGTTTGGGTATCTATTATCCTTTCTTTCATGTCTTAAAGATCTAGTTTTGTTTGTTCCAAAAGTATGTTGACACTTTGTACAATATTGTAGACCCAAACTGAAGGAGCACATGCAGTACTGTGCTGATCACCCCGAAGAGATAAGCAAGCTTGCAAAAGTGAAGGCTCAGGTTTCTGAAGTCAAGGGTGTTATGATGGAAAATATTGAGAAGGTATGGTGGCACTGATGGTTGCTCTTGAAATTTTATGATCTAATTGGAAGTTAAAGTTGACTGAATTGCATGTTTTTTGTTAAAGAATGTTATTGCTTATTTGTGTAGAATATCAGGCACTGATGTTAAGAATTGGGAGGGTGTTTATTTTCTTTTCCATTTTAAGTTTCTATTTAAAAAAAAAAAAAAACTGTGTGCTGACTAGGAAGATTTATCTGTTGTGCAGGTTCTTGACCGCGGTGAGAAGATCGAGCTGCTGGTGGATAAAACTGAGAACCTTCGCTCGCAGGTAAGTCCTAGGAAATATTTTTGAAAGATGAATTGACTGCAGAAAACACTTCAAATCTTGGGTTTGTGTGCAACTCTTTCTCCTCTGAAATCAACAGATTGATCCATGCAATATTTGAGTAATGTTATTATGAGCTACATACTCGTAGGCGAGTATTTTTTAGGTCAGATAGGCTCTTGTTGGATCTGTATTCACTTCAGTTATCATTCTTTGTTTATTTACAGTGTTGCATATTTTCTTCTCTAAGCAGTTAAGATTAGGACAGTTGAGTATATAATTTGATGAATTGATATGGATTCTGCATTCCAGGCCCAAGATTTTAGGCAACAGGGAACTCAGATGAGAAGGAAGATGTGGCTCCAGAATATGAAGATAAAATTGATTGTGTTGGGTATTATCATTGCCTTGAGTCTAATCATTGTCTTGTCCATTTGCCGCGGCTTCAATTGTTAAATTGTCTTGGAACTTCCTGGACACTTCCTCACCAGCTTGACGATTCCGATTGTCTTGGTAGATTCCTTTCCACCTTGGAGATCCTTGCTCTTGGGTTTTTGATGTATTAGGTGATACCTATCCCCTTCTGCTAGCCTCTTAGGATTGAGGAGCATTTGTCTTTTGGATTGGCTGTATAGTCATATTCTTCTACTTCTGCAAGTAGATCAATTTTCTGTATGTTCGATGTTATGAATTTTTGGTTCATTGAAGTCTAAAGATGTAATGGAGAAATACTTACCTGCATCTTAATATATCTTTTTGAAATGCTATGAATCTTTTCCCACCGTTTTTCTTCATACAATTTCTTTTCCTTTGTTGCTTGAGGTCCTTTAAGTTTACCGATATATATTTTATGAGAATTACTATAGACATAAAGAAATTACACAAAAGTAGACGCACAAACTGGCATGCCTTCATGTGATCCGTTAGATCTACTTTACACTAAAAGTAACTTTATAATCTAACATACTACATAAAACTACATCAATTTGTGGATTTCATTTTGTATAATTCTTTTGTGATTAAAGTATTTCTCATATTTTATTGTTCCCTTGAGGTCTTTTATTGTTGCTATTATTACTTACACTGTTTATGAGATGCCGGTAGCATGCACACACTCATATATGTGCGTGTATATATATATATATATATATGAATGTATATAAACTGGATGTAGCGAGTTCAGCTTGGTTCGATTAAAGATTCATGCATTATTTTATGGAAGGGCTTAAGTACATTTTTTCACCTTTTTAAAAAATTTCCATTGGTTCTAGATTGCTTTCGGGTGTCGGGGGTTTTTCCATTTTGATTCAAGACAGTCCTATCTGTATCACTGTATGTTGTTGACAACCTTAACGCATGGCGTGCCAATAGCATTGTGGGACGTGTTCTCAACTATGGCAGATCAGCTCATCACTGCAACATTGCCCTCAAATAGAAAAACACTAAACAAAGGCTGAAAATATAAAAAATAAATAAATAAAAATTTGACAAAAAAAAAAAAGCGCAAAACAAATTTATTCTTGGAAGAAACAAACTCCATCCTCTTGGAGATGATAGCGGTCCCATTACCATATCCTTCAGTATATTGAAGTTATTCCCAAGTACATCGGCCTCGTTTGGATTTAAAGAGTGTCGAATCTTATTTCATAATTATAATTTTTTAAAATTTTTATACAAAATATAATAAACAATTTAATTTTTTTAAATACCAATTCAATTTTTTTTTTAAATTTCAAAATAATAATAATATTTTAACAATATTTTATTCAATTTCATCTAAAATCATCTTATCTCATCTTGTTATTTAAGCCAACTTAAAAAGGTTGTACTTTATTTAAAAATGCAAAATCCAGGGACAAATTGCTTAAATGAGGAGATCCTTAATTTATAGAACGTGTGACCAATTGTAGAAATTTAGGTTGATTTCAACAATATAAGCAGATTTGTGAACCGCATTTGGTTTTCATCATCGCTAATAATTTTTTTTTTTTTTGTCTCTTTGATATAATGGTTGCCAGCGAATTCCATAGCTGCATGCTTCGGTGCCCCTCATGACATGCTTGTTTGGTGGATTCGTTTGTTTTCAAATATGAGATAAGATAAAATGAATTGAATTGAAATTAAAGTTAAAAAGTTTAAATAAAATATTGTTATAATATATTTTTTAATATTAATTTTGTTTTAAAATTTAAAAATTTTGAATTGTTTATTTTTTATGTAAAAATTAAAAAAAAATTATAATGATGAGATGAAATTTTTTTAAAATTTTAAATTTATTTTAGTATTGAAAGCTAATCAGACAGCTACAGGTTGGCTGAAAAAGGTTAAAATGTGTGCTAATTTAGGTCGTCGTATAAAAAACTGATGCCATTTTTGCATGTTTGATAAAAAAAAATCTATTTTTGTATCTGCCTTTCTAATATTTAGTGGCCTTTCTGAAACTTTTTCTACTTGATTTATGATGCATTTATCCTTGATCAGATTTTTTTGAAGAATTTTCAAAAAAAGAAAAAAAAAGATTTTATTGAAGTAATTTGTGCAAGGCATGGATGAATCGATGATGAGAAGTTTGATCAATTTGGTCCACAAATTTGTACTACACATTTATTCTCCAACAACCTTGAAAATAAAGTCTATAATTTCGGTTCCATAATTACGTGGTAGAAACTCAAATTCCCCCACTACCTGCTCAAATGAAGTGAGGCTTCATCTTCCGAGAGAGATACAGAGCTAATCTCTGTGAAGCTTTTGTCAGAAATTGTTGTCGGCCACAGGGAGATTCGATGTGTTCAGATACTGAGGTACTTTTAGATATTTTATAAATAATAAAATATTAAATATTAATAAATAATAAATAATAGTGCTATCCAAATAAAAAAATATCTTAGTCTGCAAGCTTTTTACACTTTGTTTAAAAAAATATAAAGTTCATTATTAAAAATAAATTTTTACAAATTTGTCTATATATTTTTTATTTTTATAAAAATAAATGTGTGAAATTTTCACACTGTAAAAACCATTTCTCATAATATATATCTATTTGAGGGTGATTGTCATCACCATAAGGAAAACATAAAGTCTCTCTATCTCTATGAAGTTATGCTTTTAGCGTTTGACAATAATTTAAAGATAAAAAAATTATTTTTCTAAGAGGATTTTATAAATTACAATTTTTTTATAAACAATATAAAGAAAGTTGATTAAAAGTGATATTTAATAGATGTTGAGTGAACTGTTCACAATTTTAAAGTTTTTAAATTAATTTCTCTAGTACTTTTCCCCACTGATACTTTCATATTTTCATTTCAATCTCCCCCTTCTGTACAATAATCTTTACAATAACTCCAGCAAAGAATATTTGACTCTATTGAGAATATTCTCACGTAATATAATATCTTATTTTTATTTTTTGAATCAATTTATATTTTATTTTAGCTTATAAATTAGGATTAATATGAAATAAGAATATAGTTATATGATATTGTATATGGAGAGATATTGTAAATATTAAAAGATGTGAATATATTATTAATAGTTAGTGAAAATATTTAAAATGTATAAAAATTTTAAGAAGTATAATATTTAAATGAGACAAAAAAAAAATAAATTTTAGTGATGTATTTTAAAAAATAAGATAAAGAAACCATTCTAAATGCTCTTAGATTCATGATCACTAGACTTCAGTGATCCAATGACAAAAATCTAAGACCCTCTTTGGATTACAAGATATTTTTATCTTATCTTATCTCAGCACATCTTATTTCAACATCCAAACATCATAAATATTTTTTAATTTTTTCATATAATCATTACCTATCATTACAATTTTTCTAAACATCCAAATAATATATAAAATATATGATTTAGTTTTGATAAATTTTAAAATAAAAATAATATTAAAAATTTATATTCATATTTTAATTTTATAATATTTTTATTTAAATTTAAATTCTATAAAATATCTTAAGACTGTTATTTAAAAATCATCTTATTGTCTCATCTCCCTGTCAAAGGAGGCCTCAATGGCAGGTTCCTAATAAGTGAGGTCCACTTGACAGCATGGGGTCTCTTCAAAAGAAGGTCCAGAAGAAAAATATACAGTTCATTTTTATTTCTTGAAAGGTGAAGAAAAATATACAGTTACTTTCAAAGGCTCACGTCTCCTGATCCAACTGAATCTATCCACTATCCTGACGCTCGCACACAAATTCTCACAAACGAAGAGGTGAAATTAAAACTAAAAAGAAAAAAAGAATCAACAAGCTAACTGATTCCTCAATGGAAAGATCTCTTCAAAGATGGGCAGTCTCCTTGATCTGATTGGTGCCCGTTGGTTCACCAACTGTTCAACCCCCTCCTTGAAATCATCTTCTATACTTAATATTGATGACAGACTCGAAGAAGATAGCTGAGATTGGTATTGCTCTAGCTCCTGCAGCAGCTCCTCTGCACGTATTCTTGACTTAGAATCCGAGGACCCTGGGAGTTTACCCTGCAGTACATCTTCAAGAACCATTCTTGCATCGGTGTATCGAGTTTGCTTGATTAGGCAGAGGCACAGGTTGCAGGCCTTGTTCGCATCGGGGTCGATTAACTGAGCTTTCTGATAAACCACTTCTGCAGCTCTATGGTTTCCTTGTTTCATGTACGCCCAACCCAAGTTTCCCTGTGTCACACAGGCTTCCAGTGTCAAATGTTTGTTCTTTCAACTAAATCATGAAATTGGGGATGGGAAATACGGTTCATACTTGATATAATTCTCCCTAGAGTTTGTATTTGGATAATACAAAGCTAAATTCAGTTCTGTTTTGTAACAAAAAATTCGAAATTTTCAGCATGCTGACAAACTCTTACAGATAGAAAATAGAAAATATAATAGAAATTGAAATGGAAAAGAGAATAAAGAGATACGAATGGAAATGAGATAAGGTAAATAATACTTAATTATTATGAAAATCAAATCTCTTTATTTGATAATTATGAAAGAATAAACCGCCAGTAAAATCAAAGTCTAGCACATGCTTGAGTGCTAAACAACCAGAAAGAGTAAGAGACAGCAAATAGGTAATTGAAGTAATCTAGTACCAGTATCCTGGACTTCTCTTGCTTGACGGTGACTTGGAACTTCTTTCCACGAGAGCGACCTGTTTTGGTAGCCTTGCCGTTGAAGGCCTCTCCTTGGTGAATCATCCGAAGCTTCTGCTTTAGTAACTCAATCTGCTCCTCGATTCTCCCACATTTCTGCTAAAATGCTTATGGTTAGTAGTTATAATTAAGTACCATCATTGCAAGAAAGGAGAAGTAAGTCAGAGAACTCCATCTCTGAAATTTCGTTTGGATCTGAAGCAGAGGACAAGGAAAAAGAAAATTTGGAATCTTGTAAGATTTGAGTTCCCTTCTTTTTACCCTATCCTTTTTTTTTTTTATGGTAGTTTTTTTTTTCACCCCATCCTTAAAATATCCAGTAACAATTTTTAACAAAATTCTCAGTTCTAAATACAAAGAAGAAAAAAAACATATTCAATTAAAAACGCAGAATTTGGTTACAGACACTTGGACCCCCTCGAATTGGGTTGGACCACATCATGATATGGGAGCAATATTAAGAACAATCTTAGATAAAACAGTCTGATACCATAATCTTCGGAGATAAAAATGGTGAATTTTTCTGATTATTATTCTATTTACAAACTAATTTGAAAAAAAAAAAGCATGTAAATTCATGATGCTACTGTAACGTGAGTACCTTGTACAAGTCGATGAGGACGTTGTCCAAGGATTCCTGAGCTTGCTTGGAGCAACGATCCCTGAAAGATCCGATCGCTTCAATGGCTTCTTCAGCTCTATCTTGCTGTTTCATAACCACTGCCATGTCTTTGAGGGCGCTATCTATTCTGTCACCCGCATTTATCGCCTTCCAAAATAAAACTATAGCCGATTCTGGATCCTTCTCAACCAACTGCATAAACCCAGCACAGTTTGAGTAACTCAGTTAAATCGATTGCCAATTGCACCTTAGCTCAAGTCCAAAAAAACTAACGGAACTCGGGCTCCTATTGCCAAACAAAAAATGACAAGAAACACATATACGTTCATGTTAATTTTGGCCATTTTAATCCAAAATGACATAGTAAATGAATTTATAGTTATAAATCAAACGTAAAAAATAAAACTTATATTCGCAATTTTCAGACCACATATTGAAGGGTTAAGCAATTTTATATTACAGAATCCCCGATGAATTCCCTCGTGAAACTTCATATAGATGTCCGATCATTGCGGAAAACCGCACATCGCAAATCCGCAGCAAAAGAGAAGAAGAATAAGAAGAAGAAGAAAAGAAAAGAAAACAGAAGGGGAAATAATAAATGGAAAATAAAAGGTGAAACAGTACCTGGACGTGCTTGGCACGAACGTAAGGGCTATCACCGGGAGGAAGCTTGTGAATAACATGGTATGAAGCAAGACTCTCTTCCTTCTCACCTTCTCTCGTGCTCATCATCTTCAAATATCTACACACACACGATCACTCTCTCTCGCAACCAGAGCAGGTGTTGATGAAAGAAATGGAAGAACGATATGAATTAAGGCTATAAACAGAGAGAGATGCAATGGGGGAGCTGTGTAGGTTTGGAGAAGAATGAATGTGGACGATTTCTCGTCCGAGTTCGTTGGCTTCTGGATTTTGCTCCGCACGGTAGGACATAGTTGCTTGCCACGTGGGAACTGGCTGTTAAGCATCTAATCATCCGTGCCACTCTCTAGTTTTTTTCATTTTCTATTTCTTTAGGGGACGGGGGTAACGGGGATCGGGTTCATACTTACCATTTTGCCCCCAATCATTTCCTCGGGAAGTTATTTGTTAAAATATTCTCCATGGATATATTTGTACTTAAATTTTAAAAAATTTCTAGTAATAAGAATAATTTTGTTTAAAGGTTTTTACACCACACACCATTCATATAGTATAATTTAATTTATAAAATTTAAATTTTAAAATGCAGAATTATAATCATTTGACATGCATAATTATAAAAATAAATACTTTAACCAGAAAAAGATACTACAAAAGTAAATTTACAAACTGACACGACTTTATATAATACGTTATATCTATTACGTAATTTAACATATCACATCAAGTCATGTTAGTTTGTAAGTTTATTTTTTACATAATTTTTTTGTGACCCACTTCTCAATTATAAAAAAATAAAATGGATATTTTAAAATAAAATTAGTTATTTTAAAAATTAAAAGTTGAAAAGTTAATATGAAATCAGGATTCCATATGAGAAGAGTTGGTTCCTGTTTTGACAGTCATATACAACTATTTGTTAAATGGACCATAGATTCTTATTTCCTCAGCTCAACCAACTTATAGAATTTGCAGACTTTTTTTTTTTTATAACTGAAACTTCATTTATTATCCAACATAATAAGAATCAAGTACATTTACATTGACATCTCAACAGTGATACTCAACAATCTCAGGGATAGAATACCACCACAATTTAGTATCCTCCACATGTTTGCAACTTGTAGCTGCATGGTGTGTGCCACAGAATTTGCTTCACGAGGGATATTGCAAAACTCAACAGCTTGAAAACCATTGGACAAACTCTTCTTTAAGCTGATTTAACTGTAAACACTCCATTTTTCTAATCCTCTTAGACAATCTTATCATCCAAAGTTGTGAAACTCAAAGGTATATATCTTCAAGATAGCGTCTTGTACCACCTTTGGGAAATTCCTAGACAGTTTTAACCTATCCCATTGAAAAGCTTCACTATTAATTAAGTCACTCACTTTTGCATCATACTCCAAATCCCCACCAGCAGTAAATGATATTACATAATCAAGCCAACAATCTTTCCAAATTTGAATTTGCTAACTTGTTCCAGCTCTCCATTTACAAAGTCTACAGAATCGACCAGCTCTGATACCAAATTGTAACACCCCATTCCCGTAGGCTAGGTGTGTCACATAATTTTTCCTGAAAAAAATAATCCGGCAAGAGATTCTCTAATTTTATAATTTA
>QEOT01123583.1:6960-71298 GCA_003123785.1 Pterocarya stenoptera
TGGGGGTGTGTGGAAATCAAATCCATGTGTTAGAAAAAAGAAAGATAAAGAATTCAAGGTATTTAAGAACCTTTGAATGGTCATGACGACGACATCCAGACGTAGCTTGCACTACATCACCATCATCAGTGGCGATGGCGTAAGCTCTATGGCTTGCCATTCCAACAAGTACTACTAGTTCACACTTTGATCTTTGGTCGTACGTACTGGAAGCGTGCAGAAATAAAAAAGGTATATCCAAAGACTTCAAGTCTTTTTTATTTTGGTGGACCCCTTAATTTGGTGGCCAAGTCAATTCTTTATTTTTACCAGTTATTAAGGAAAATATTTGTCTTGATTTTTTGAATTCAAGATCCAAAAATTATATATATATATATATATATATGATCTAAAGAGATGTGAGGAGTTCTTCTATTCTCAAGTCAATATTATCATATTATTCACATAATTTAAATGTTAAAATCATTTAATTTATAAGATTAAAATTTTAAAATTTATCTTCTAAATTAAATTATGACATGTAAGCACTTTATTAAATATATTGTATTGTGCACTACACACTAATTTGATAATAGAATTCTTCGGATATGTAATTGGACAAAAATGCAGTTAAAATGTTGAGAATCTAATTGTGCAGGCGGCCAAAGTCATCATGGTTTGAATGGGATGGTCAAGTTGTTAATTTATCTGTGATTATTATTGGCCTAATTAATTACAAGTAAATTAACATATATATCACGGAGAAGTATTTAGTAATTTTCAGAAGCTATATATTATATATATATATATATATACTGATCATGATCAATTGAAGAAGAGTCATATATGTCTGTAGGGACGATCAGCTGGTAAATTAAGGTCTTGTTTGTTTTCAAGACTAAAATTTAAAATTTTGAAAACCTCTCATCTCATCATTACAATTTTTTTAAATTTTCATATAAAATAAAATAAACAATTTAACTTTTTCAAATCTCAAAATAAATATAATATTAAAAAATATATTCTAATAATATTTTATTCAACTTTTTAACTTTAATTTTAATTCATCTCATTTTATCTTTAAAAATAAATGAGACCTAAGCGTTTACGTGCTGCATCTTCCATGAGGAAATTAAGAAATGCAAAACTGTAAAAACAATAATATATATATATATATATACATATTTATATTAACTAGCTTAGCTAGCCGCCAATATTAATAATCCTAGTAGTACTGATCTCGGCGGCCGAATGAATGATCATGTGCAGTACGCAACTTTAATTTCAACCAAAAAGATCATAAAAAACGAACCACATGAATAATATTACTTGATATGTTCCTGAATTTAATATCAAATTAGATTTTTAGCAGTTGATGAAATAAGTTTCAAGTTCATGCATGCACCATATATATATATATATATATGCAGCACTTACGTACGTACGTACCAATTCGATGCATATTCTTAATTAAATTGTTATATATCTAAGAAGCCTATATATCTTCCGCTAAGAACCAAGTGATCAGGTGGATCAGGTGATGTTAGGTCGCTTACTCTTAGGATGATAAAACAATTAGGATTAATTTGTTTTTCCTCTGTTCAGTTTATCATGATTTGGGATAGTCATGCTTTATGATTATACAACGTTTTTTATCATCATGTTATGATCATCATCATAGTCGTCATGCTGATGACCAATTAAGCTGCTAGCCCTGAAACAATATATATATATTTATATATTGTCATGCTCACGCCAGCTTCTCCCGAATAATCTTTTTCCTTTTTTCTTTTCTTGAATTTGTAGTTTAAAATATAAATTATATATATATATACACCAATTAAATTACTATACTAATTAGATAATAGGTTGAGCTAGCCGCGAGCTATAAGACAGATTAACATTCAAAATGTCAGTAATAATTTGAGAGTATTTAAATTATATGTATTAGAATCTTAGCATATATCTGATCTAAATGTTTGTAATATTCATGAATATAGTTTTAATTCTATATTAAATGAATTAATCGTAGTTTTATAATTTATTTTTATTAATAAAGCACGGCATGCTTGTATTGATTAATAGTGATCAAATATGTTGTAAGAGAGTTGTAACTTGTAAGCTAGGTACGTACCTACCATTATCCCAGTGCCGGCTCTTCCACTAGGTAAGTTAGGTAATTGCCTAAGGCCCCTAATGGAAGAAAGCCCAAAAAAATATATATATTCAATAAAAATTTTTAATTAACTCAATGAGAATGAGAATATATAAGATGAAATAGATATTATATTATTATTAGTTTTTAAAAGTATCACATATAATATTTATTTTACATATTCTCCTTCTAAGAATACATTTCTCTTTTGTCATTATTAGTTTAATATATAATTAATGTGAAAATTATAAATAGCAAAATTTAATTTTTCAGTGTTAATAAAAAGTGTTTGTATAATCCTTTGAAGAAGCAAGGGTCCATTTTTTTTCAAATGTGTAAGTTGCTTATAGAACTTTATTGACAATAATGATTATAATTGTGTCTAGAGTCTAAAGTACTAAAACTAGATTTGATAAAATTCTCTCTAAATCAAAAATTTTCTAATAAAGATTAAAGTCAGTTATTAATTGAAAATGTGGTATAAAATCTTAATCAGTAATTTTACTTTACAAAATTATAGGAATTATTTTTAAATAAAAATATAATATAAAAATAAAAATAAATATAATTTTATTTAATTTTACTTTAAAAAAAAAGGCCTCGCTTAGAATTTTAGCCTTAGGCTCCAGAATGTATTGAACCCGCCCTGCATTATCCTTTAGTTAATACATATATATAAGTAATAATGTAAATAAAAAAAAAATGATACACATATATATATAATTACCATTTTCACAATTCTTTACATAATTCTATCTTAGATAAAAGGAGATTTTGATAAATTATAAGTTACAAAAATAATATTAAGTTTTAGTGATTATATAAAAAGTTCGTTAAAATAAATGGTGGGACGTACGGCGGCCAAAAGTCAAGTCTTTGTATAAAGTAGCGGGTCAATAGTCATCGTGAGTCAATGACGTAAACACGTGGACAAAGACAATGTTTATGATTTAACTCACTTATCAATCCATGCACGACATCTCCCACTTCACACGAGAATTAATTTAAAAAATAAAAAAGACAATCGATTTCTTAAATTTATTATAAGAAAATACTACTTTATCCTGTTATTTGTATCGTTCTATTTGACCCTTTTTTTTATTAATTTAGTAATTAAAAAAGTAATTTTAAGTGTATTAAATTTTTTAAAAATTTTTTTTAAATGTATTAAAAAAATATAAAAAGAAAAAAAGTAAAAAAAAAAACTACCTTTTATCCTATACTTTTTTTTTTTTTTTATGAAGAGCGAGCAATCACATGTACAATAATAACTCCCACTCAATTTATTAAAAAACCCTTACGTATAACGGATGAAAACCGTGTAAACAAATGAAAAAATAACACTACTCAAATCCTAATACACCTCCAAACACGACAATCATAAAACCAAAGAAATCCAAATTAAAACCACAACCACCTTCCAGACTTCTCCAACCAAAGAAAACTAAATGCGAATGTAAGGCAAACCCAACTTCTCCAACCGTAAAATTCCCTTCAGCTCCTTATAAGGAAGCAATTCCAAAACCTCATTACTACTGCTGCACTCTGCCTCTCCATTCCTTGCAAAAAAATCAGCAATTATGTTCCCTTCTCTAAACTGATCAGAGATGGAGAAGGATATGCCATTATTCACAAGATATAATTTAATTTAAAAAATAAATAATAAATTTTAAAATTTAAATCTTATAAATTAAATTATATCATGCGAATAGTATAGATTATAAAGAATTTAGAATAACATTTCTTATATATATAAATATATTATATTATATATATGATTGCCTCACTTAATATTAATATTAATGTATAATTATACAGGAATTATGCTCTCATGATAATGCACAGCTTGGATACTCTTTCTTCGAACAACGTAACCAAAAGAAAATAATCACTAATTTATTTTTCATCCACCAACATGCATATTATATGCATGAAGTCTCTATTTGAAAATCATACAGAAATTAAAGACAACGTGTTAGAGATCTTTACAATAAATAAATAAATTTATTGAACGCGCGCTCATAGATCTTATTATTAATTGGTTCTCAAATATGGTGCTGGTGTTAGAGCCTCGATAATCAGTACCAAATTCGGTATAGACAGTGTAAATATTTTTTAAAAATAATTTTTTATGTATATTTTTTTAAATATAAAAAATAAAAAATATAATACTAAAATATAAACAAACACAAAAAAAGGGTACATTTTATGGATACAAAGTGCCAGTAGATTAGTATCATTTTCCCTCAAATGTTAATGAAAAACACTAAGTTTAGTCACCGGGGATAAGTGCTGCGTAAGCGGCTGTTGATGTGGCAAACATGACGAAATGCCCCGTTTTGAATTGTTTTTCATTCTTCCAAACTTTCATGCATCCTCATTTCTCTGCAACTTTTCATACCAAAGGTTGTTTAAAGTTGTCAATCTGCGGCTGAATAGACGACCGAAGAGAGATCTTCGGCCGAGGTGCGATGCCCCAAGCGTAATCTTGCTCGCTATGCAGCAACCGGGTTCTTCAGTGATTGCAGATCTAGAGAGGAACAAGGAACTAGGGGAAAGACGATGCAGCAGCAAAAGAAATAGAAAGGAAATAATCACATTAACAGCGCACTTAATTTGCTCCATTTCCCATTCCCAATCTCTGTTTTTGGAACAGCTTCCAAAAGTTTTGAACAAGTAAATTTGATGGAAGATCTTAAATCATATTTCTTAAAGATAGATTCAAGGACTTAAGAAAGCAGCAAAAATATTGATGGTAAAAATGGAGCCAGAGAATAGAAACTGAAGCAGTAATGATTTAAAGAAGAAAATCACAATATATTGAGCATTACTAAAAGAAAAATACTGAATTTTTCCACTCCAACCCATAGCTCAAAATATTTCGAAAGAAAAAGAAACTTAAAAAAGAAGCCAATAGTAGCATCTTTTAGACATTTCTTGTTCTTGGTTCTTTTATTTAATTGACGTTACATAATTAGCACGTCAGACCGACTGCCCACCGTTTGCGAGGGCCAACTGCCCCTAGAAGAATTGAATAACCTAACTCACAGCTACTGGCCGTATATATGACGTACCATGTATAAGACCCCAATAGGTGACCGGTACGTAGGACAATTAATATAGATCAACACGTTTAAAGTATTGTCATTGAAGGAAAATATAGCGAAAAAATACCTCAAGCTCAATTTATAAAATTGCTCCACAAGTTTCTCCAGATTGACAATTCACCAGCGTTTCCTCTTAGTGGCGAAGTGTACTACGTAGTATAAAACTAGAGTATCACTTAACAAATCTACAACTTAAATATTTTATCAAGAGAGAACAAAAAGAAAGAGAACTTTTGTGTATTTTAGAATGGTCCAAAACCAAATTGAGGGAGACTATTTATAATCCACCCATACATAGCTGGCCTTGAAGGCCAGCCATTACACTGCAAATAAATTGCAGCCGTTGCAGCTTGCAACGGCATGCAACATATGGCATTAAGCCATGCATTTATACGCGGAAGGGAGGGGTCAGCCCACGTGGGAGCCTCTCCTGCCTCCTGCTAACATCTCCCACTCACATACAGTGGGCATGACCCCAGGTCTGCATCTCTATAATGTTCTTAATCTTGTTTATACAAGTAAATAGACCGTGTGACCATAAAACACATCTGTAGAAAGGTAGGAGTACATACACCAAATCTCTCCCAGAGAAGACTAGCATAGTAAAATCCTTAAAGTATCTGATCATGTCCTAAACTCATTCGATCGCATCAAGATCAAGCATTTTCGAACCCTCTTGAGTTAAAAAACTCATAACAATGCTTGATCACCTCCAAATCATTTCAATGTGTTCACAACCTTAGTCGCTACCAATATGTAGCATCATAGTTTGACGTCAGCAAACACTATCAAAGATACGATATCATAGAGTCTTCCCTTTGCACTCATATCACTCAATTTTAGTCGAACGGCTTTTCCAACAATGCCTCTTTAGACCATATCAATCATGGCCATAGATAGCATGCCAAAGTAGCAAACATCACAACTTCCATCTCGTGATACAGTCAAAGGTAAATGACACTTAAAATGAGACTCACAAAGTGAAAAAGAGGAAAACATTTTACTCACTTACTCATAAGATCGAATAAGCACATGTAGTATGAAACACATGCTACGGTGGATTTCTCTTTCTCAAAGAGCATATGTCTATATCAACACCGTACAGATCTTAGTCTAGTTGCTCCTTAAGCGTTTAACCCGAGTTTCTCTATTTGCAAGCCTCCGAGTCGTCAAAAATGATCTCGCATCTGGCTAACTACAGGCTACATGAATGGTGGGGTAACCCATGCATAGTCCTTTTAATAGACCTCATCTTAGCTCCCACTAATGCGACATATCTTTGTATCAACCAATTTATCCCTTTGGACAAGTACCTAGGGACAATGTCTCATCTCTACTCACTAGTCAAGCATTAGAGGCGATCGCTCGTGTGAGTGAGCCAATCTAAGCCTGTTGACATATTTTTTATGTGTGTATTAGAAAAACAATAGGATAAAGACAAGAACTAAATCATATTGTATTAATATCCCAAAGAAAAGGTTACATCTCAATGTCATTTGTAATACAAATTACATTTACAATTTAAGCAGTCCTATATTCCTAACATGAGCCTCAAAGATATCTCTTGCTATAGACTTCGTTAAGGGATCAGCAACCATGCGACTCGTAAAAAGGTGTTTCAGAACCACTAGCTTTTGCGCTACCATATCTCTAATGAAGTGATATCTGATATCTATGTGTTTGGTTCTTCCATGATACTTTGAGTCCTTAGCATATGCGAGAGCTGCCATGCTATCGCAGAATATCGTCACCGGATCTGAAGTATCCTTGCCAATGTCTAAATGCTTCAGGAACATCCGTAACCAAACAGCTTCTTGAATTGCTGCAGAACAAGCTATGTATTCCGCCTGCATGATGGATAAGGCTATACAAGGTTGTTTTTTACTTCTTATGTAATGACGCCATTATTGAGCAAAAAGACATACCCAGTGGTTCATTTGCGCTCATCCAGGTCACTGCCCAATCGGCATCACTGTAACATCTTAGCTGCAAATTTGAACCCTGATATCACAACACATAGTCCGCAATTCCTTTGAGATATCGCATAATCCTTTAGACTGCTTTCCAGTGAACCAGTCCGGGGTTAGATTGGAATCTACTCACTAAGCCAACTGCATAGCATATGTCAGGCCGAGTACACATCATTGCGTACATCAGACTACCCACAGCATTAGCATAAAGGGCACGGGCCATCTTTTCCTTTTCTCTTTAAGTATTGGGACACACTCTTTAGATAAGTTCTCGCTTCTTGCAACAAGGGTATCAATGGGTTTACAACCACTCATTAGGAAACGTTCGAGAATTTTCTGTATGTAAATCTGTTGAGATAAACACAAAAATCTCTTTGAGCGATCTCTGTAAATCTTAATTTTCAGAATGTATCCTGAGATGAAGGATAACCACTCTTTTATGGTGACTATCAACTCTTTATCATTTTCAACTAGTACTATGTCGTCAACATACAATGACAACATAATGAAACTCTTCTTGGACCTTTTGACATAGACACAATGGTCCTCTGCGATCATCGTAAACTCATTCGAGAGAATAGCTCGATGGAATCTGAAGTACCATTGTCTAGATGATTGTTTTAGGCCATATATAGATCGTTTGAACTTGCACACTTTGCGCTCTTGACCTTTGACCACAAAACCCGTTGGTTGATCCATATAGATCTTCTCATCTAGTTCTTCATTGAGAAATGTTGTCTTAACATCCATCTATTAGAGTTCTAAATCCATGTTTGCTACTATAGCTAGAATCAGGCGAATTGAGGCAAACCTCACCACTGGTAAAAATGTTTCCTCATAATCTACACCCTCCTATTGGGTATATCTTTTCGTCACTAAGTGAGCTTTATACTTATCTTTTGATCCATCCGACATGCATTTGACTTTAAGAACCCATTTGTTCCCATAGTCTTACGTCCTGTCGGTAGATCAACCAGATCCTAGACCTGGTTAGTCTCCATAGACTCAATCTCATCATTAAGAGCTTTCATCTACTTATCTTTAGTAGAAGATGAGAACGCCTCATGAATTGTCCTAGGCTCATCATCATCATGCGGAGCAACCATAAAAGCTTCCCCTTCAATCTCAAAATGACGACGGGGAATACTTTCACGTGTGCTTCTACATGGCTGAAGTTGTTGTGATTGGGTGACAAGTAGTGTGCTCCCACTCGGATTCAAATCTTTTTTATAATTTATAGGAGCTTGAAGAATTTCTTCCTCATTCTCAATTAAATTTCTTGGAGCACTTTCCACTTGTTCCTTAATCTCATGAAGTTTTAAACTCCTATCAATCTCGCTTCTACTTGGAAACTCATCTTCAATGAAATCCACATCTCGTGACTCAATTTCAGTTACACTTCCATCAGATTGTTCACCTATTATCACATAACCTTTAAAGTGTTCTGAGTACCTTATAAAGATACACTTTATCCCTCTAGGGCCTAATTTTCCATACTTATGAGAAAGATCGTGAACAAAACCCGTTGAACCCTATGGTCGCAAGTTATTCAAATTGAGCTTCTCGCCGGTCCATAATTCATATGGGGTGAAAGTTACTGATTTTGAGGGTACTCGGTTAAGAATGTAAGCAGTAGTCAAAAGTGCATTCTCCCAAAAAGAAATTGGAAGGTTTGCTTGCGCTATCATTGACCTAACCATCTCAAGCAATGTTCGATTTCTCCTTTCCGCCACACCATTTTGTTGCGACGTACTTGGCATCGTCAACTGTCTTTTGATTCCTTTTTCATCATAGAGCCTTTTAAATTACTCAGAGAGGTATTCTCGTCCTTGGTCAGTACTTAGAGTTTTTAAATTCTTGTCTAACTGATTCTTAACCATCCTTAGATATCGCATAAAGCACTCCAATGCTTCAGACTTATAGGAGATTAAGTAGACATGACCGTAACGTGAAAAATCATCTATAAATGTGATGAAGTAGACACCTCCGTATCTTGCCCTCACACTCATTGGACCACAGATATCTGAGTGGACTAATTGCAGTGGAAAAGATGCCTTAGTGGATTTTTCAAACGATTTTCTCTTAACTTTTTCCATTAAACAATGTTCACATGTGGGTAAAATGACCTTAACAAGATTGCCTATCAGGCCTTTTCTAGCTAACTGAGTTATTTTATCTTGCCCTATATGGCCAAGTCTAGCATGCCATTTATATGAATCCAAATTATTAGATGTAGAAAGAAAAGCAATGGACTCATTCATATTTGAATAATTTAAATCCAATATCATAAAACCGTCTTAAAGAAAAACATTACCATAAAACACATGGCCCAAATGAAAGGAAACATAATTGTTTTCAAATATAATCTGAAAACTAAGTTTTAATAGAGTAACTACGGAAAGTACATTTCGTCCGATCTTGAGAGCGTATAGCACATTATGGAGGAAAAGAGTGTGGCCACCCCGCAAATCCAGCTTATAGGTACCAAGTCCCAGTACTTCCACGCTAGCTCCATTCCTCACCTTGATATCACGACTCCCAGTTGGAATCTGTTGATATTCCACAAACTCGACTCTGTCTCACGCTATATGTTCGGTAGCTCCTGAATCAACAATCCAAATAGGATAGAAGTGAGCAACCATCACATGGCTAGTTACAAAAACAATGCGAGAAAAGTCAAAGTGTACATTCTTCGGCTCAGTGCAGTCACGAGTGAAGTGGCCATTCTTTCCGCAGTTGAAGCACTCTAATTTTGACTTGTTCTTCCCACGCTTGCCCATCTTGCTACACTGAGAAGTGTCTGACACCTTCTTAATTTGTCTAACAGTTATCCCATTCTTGGACTTCTTGCGCTTAGACCTTAATACCTTGCGCGAACCAAAATTAGCCACATAGGCCGTATGATTGGGCTTTGCAGCCTCTAGGCGCTCAGCCTCCAATTCTAAATGACGCGAGACATCATCAAAGTTTTTAATATTCTCGTTATGCGTCAAGTTCTGGCTTATATTCTCCTAGGAATTTGGTAGTGATCTTTCTGTCAGGTTGTTTCCTGCCGACTTAAGTTCGCGGATCATGGTCGACATAGCCCTACGATGCTACTTCATCGTGTGGTCAAAGCGCATCTTATAGAAGTCAAACCTCATGGTTAATCCATGCAACCTAGTTGCTGAAGTTCCACCAAACTTCAACTTCAAAGCATCCCACATGCTTTGGGCAATGTCATAGTTCTCGAACTCACACATTAGATCATTGTGCATGCTGCTTAACATTATTATGTGGGCGCACCTACTTTTCTTAGCCCATTGAGTGTAGGCTAGTTAATCTATTTTATGTTGTTCTGAGGTCCTTTCCTTGGGCACAGTAAGAGAGTGAGATAAGGCCTCCAAAACCTCTTACTCATCTAAGATATATTGGATCTTGCGATGCCAAATGTCATAGTTCTCATCATCTAATTTCTCTCATTTGTTTAGATCGGCAACTATATTCTTGGATGTCATTTAACTACAATACGCAAATAAGAGATATTACACACACACCTAAGAAATCTGCCGCGTCTATCCAAGTTAGAAAAAGAATAATTTAGACATGTCGCAAAATCGAAAAATTGCTAAACTTCAAAATCATCTCTTACACCACAATATCCAATTATTAAATTTCTAACATAATTCCCGTGCAAATTTAATAAATATGGGAGAATTAATCATCATAAATCTCAACCATACTCCCACTATCTTAAGTAGTCATCTAGACCTAGTCACATGTAAAGACATAACTTACTAAAACTGCAGTAACCTTTTGGGCCAATCTATAAGGACAGCTACTCATATTACAACAATCTGTTGGGCCAGTCTACAATGATAACCAGACTACAGTGACATGTTGGGCCAGTCTACAAAGATGGTTCTTTTAAGACCATTACAATCCATTTTTCTTATTCCATCAGTGCATTTACAGTTCTTACTGGGGCCACCATAGTCTTTTGACTATACAGTGCATTTACAGTTCTTACTGAAGTCACTGCAATTCTTTCATCCTATCATTCACACTGACAATTCTAACTAAAACTACTTAGTGGAAATTTTCTATTTTATCACTAAAAAAAAAATGAAAACTAATATCTAAACATTTATAGATGATAAAATAATCACATATCCACATATTTAATTCACACATACATGTAATCACATTTAATTTAAAATATTAAATAAGAGACCACATGTAATATAACATGATGGAATTAAAAAAAATATAGCATGAATATAACCATATATTCACAAGTAAAGATCACATGTAATATAACAATATATCTAAGCACATATAAAATCATGCAATTTGGTAAGAAACAATAAATGTATAATAAATACATTTAAAAAACCCCCACTTAAACCAAAGGAAAGTCGTAACCCAATGGTGCGCGTTGCCCTTGTTAACCGATGGTCTTAGGTTCGAATCTTAGGTGCCACTTTTATCCCCTTTTATTTTATTTTGTATTTAAAAAAAATGCACTTAAATAGTGCTGGGCTGAAAATGGCCTAGACCTTTTTTTTTTTTAAACACAAAAGGGCCGAATGGCCCAAGCCCTTTTTTTTCTTATAAAATAATGGGCCGAATGGCCCAGCCCAAGGGAAAAACATAAGGCATTTTGTCTTCTTCAACCTCTCGGTAGTGCCCTTAATTGCAGTAAGGCAGCTGCCGTCGCCGTATGCAGCTGCTGCCACTGTCTCAGCCATAGAAAAAACCAGACAGCCATAACTGATATTTTTCTCACCTTGAGCCGCCGAGAGACGGCAGTTACTGGAAAATTAAGTGGGGCCACACCACCTCTTCGGTGCACGTAGCACCACTGTGGTGCTTGCCGCACCACTGTGGTGCACGTTGCATCATTAAGGTGGCACATCACCGTGCATGGTGCTCGCTGCACCAAAGAAGTGCGCATAGCACCTTGCGTGTGCGCAGCACCTCCGTGGTGAGCAAAGCGCCACTGCCCAGCAGCGGTCACTGTCATAGATGCCCACTGCTAAACTGGAAACAGTTTTCATGGGTTTTTCAAAAAAAATAGAGGACTACAAAAATGACACCAAGATTTCTCATAAGCAAAAAAAAAATATAAACTGGGAACAATTTATAAAGCTCTGATACCAATGTAGGAAAATACAACGAAAAAATACCTGAGGCTCAGCTTATAAAATCGCTCCACCATTTTCTCCAGATTGACAATTCACAAGCGTTTCCTCGTAGTGGTGAAGTGTATTAAATAGTATAAAACTAGAGTATCAGTTAACAAATCCACAACCTAAATACTTTATCAAGAGAGAACAAAAAGAGAGAGAGCTTTTGTATATTTCAGAATGATCCAAAACTAAATTTAGTGAGACTATTTATAGTCTACCCATATACAGCTGGCCTTCAAGGCCAACCGTTACAAAGCAAATAAATTGCAGCCATTACAAGCTGCAACGGCATGCAATGTATGGCATTCAGCCATGTGTTACAAGTCAAGTAACGTATGGCATTTGTATGCGGAAGGGAGGGGGTCAGCCCACGTGGGTGCCCCTCCTTCCTCCTTTTAACAGTCTAAAAATATATATATATATTTACAAATTTGCTAATAATTTATGCACTCACCACACGATCAATTAGGATAAAAACATTAGTATTTGGTTTTTTCAAAAAATAATTATAATAAATCTTAAAATAAGTGATTTGTTTACGTACACACCGACTCATGCATAAAAGATCGATACTGAAAAACTACCAATTTTTATATGAAGTATTCAAGTTATAATATATATATATATACACAAATTAATTAACAGACTAGTAATATGATGATGTCTCCAATATTTGGGTTAAACTAAATTAAGCATGATTTTATCCATGCAAGCTATTTATAAGAGCTGCACAAGTATATATATGGAGGCTGCTTTAATTCACGAGCGGAGACTGAAGACAAATTGGTAGTTTCTCATAATTAAAGAAAGAAGAGCAAAATTAAAGGACCTCGAGCTAGCTGGATCAAATAAATAAATAAATAAATATATTTATATATATAAAACCCTGCTAGAGGAACCAATAAAGGATGGATAAAACCTGACCGGTAAGTGCAAATGCACTTTTCTTCTTTTCTTTTTTTTTTCATTTTTTTTTCAATTATGTTATATATATATATTTAAATATTTAAAAAAAATCAATTCACTAATAATTAATTCCTTAATCATTAAGTAAAATAAATAAAAAATAAAAAGTCAATCGATTACTTTTATCGGTCAAAATATTTATCGGTTCAAATAGTATTTTTCATATATATATATATACTAGTTGAAAGCAACGTGCAATGCACGCTTGCTTAGTTTATATTTAATTTTTTTTTTTGTTAAGAACTAATTTTTTTTAATAATTATTTAATTAACCAATTTGTATTATATTGTGGTCTAGCTAAGCTTAATTATTTAGCTAATTATTTAATCAACAAAAAAAGGGGGAAAGAAGCATTATCTGCTAAGCTTGAAGTTAGTTGATAGTACAATAAGATGGCCAACATAATCAATTCTAGCTGCTATAAAAACCGAAAAATGAATTGAGTACTTCAGCTAATATAGTGTACATTAATTTATGAGGACCACTGTCAACTAAAGAAGTCCATGGAATGATTATGGGAAGTATATCAACATGTTATAATTTATGGGGAATTGGACCAACAATTACAAGGAACAAATATTTCATTCTAGATTGCAATTACTGTGCAAGTTCATACCTGAGGTAGGAAAGCTTTCCAGATTCTGTAGTTGGCATTAATATCTAGTTGCCTTTCTTGGCCTACAGGAATAGCTTGTCTATATCTACAATACCCACCAATTGTGATTCCCTGATATGTTAAACATAGATTAGAACCATTCACATAACAAGTAGTGTACAATTATATCATTAATAAGTGGACTCAGTATGGCTTTTAGACTGGGATTTAGAACATTGAGCTATATAGCAAGCCATTTAGTCGAAATGATCACAAAAATTTCTTCACACCTGTTCAATAATAGGAAGATACCCTCCAACATAAGGGAGAATTGTACCATCTTCTAATATCCCACCTGTTGGGAATTTGGACCTACCAAATTTAACCCCCAGGATCTATACTATGCAGGAATATCAAGAAAAATAGAGAAATAATAACAATACAAGAATTTACCTGGAAACTCTCAAAATAGGAGGAAAAACCAGCAGGCCCAGAGAAGAAAATACACTATGTGAAAAATTATTACAATCACACAATTTTCCTCCTCACTCCAAATGACACCCACAAAGCTTCCCCACTAGCAAAACTTTAACTCACTTCTTTCCCTTTTACAAAAAAAGATCAATAGAAGATTTTTACTAGAGGCACAAATGACTAATAAGCTTATAACTTCGTGTGTATAACTTAAGAGGCTAAGCCCTCTTATTTATAGGCCTTGAGGCCTCCTCACTCCTCTTCTCCCACCGATGTGGGACTCCAAAGGAGCAAAAGTCAACAATCTCCACCTTACGACTTTGACTGATCCCACAGCCATGCTCCACCGCACTGAAGATCTTCATAGCTTACGTTATCATGCTCCACCATAAAAGCATACCCACTCAGAATAAACTAATTCCAAGCATTTTACTTCGGCCCATGTCGAAAATAACCTTACTGAAAATTATGGTGCAACTTCCACGTTTGGTTTTCCTGAAAGGTCATCAGCCATCGACATGAATTTCCACCACACACCCTGCATCAATGCCAAACCAATGCCTGTGTGCAAACTTGTGGACCCACTAACATTAACACATCTTTTATCATGACAACTTTTAGCAACATGCCATGAAGATGTACATTTCCCTCTTCAAAGGAAATTCTCTATAGCGAGAGACGAAAAGTTAGTTTCATCATCAGCATTTTCATTTACTGACTTGGAGCCACTTGTCAAACCTGCTCCAGCTTTTGGACAATTTTTCTTAACGTGCCCAGATTGTCCACACCCCCACCAGACTATTTTCTTCTTCATGAAGTTCTTCCTCTTCCCATTTCCAGCTGCTACCATTACTAAGTTCTCAGGTGGATCATTTTTTCCACCACCTAGTCTTCTCTCTTCAGAAAAGAGTTTACTTGTAATCTCTGAAAAAATTATTTTCTCCTTCCCATGTATCAGAATAGGCTTCATATGCTCATAGGAAGGTGGAAGAGACCAGATGAGTCTTAAGGCTTGATCTTCATCATCAATCTTAACTTCAATAGATTCTATCTTAGAGACAATGCCATTGAGAACACTTAAATGATCTGAAATAGTTGTACTTACACTCATTCGCAGTGTATGAAACTGCTCCTTCAGGTACACACGATTCGAGACGCCCTTTATTTGATACAACTCTTCTAGCTTTTCCCAGAGTTCTTTCGCTGTAGATATTCCATGCACATCTGCAAGAACATTCTTGGCCAGACACAGACGTATCGCACTTGCTGCTCTCAAATCCAAATCCTCCCAATTTTCATTGCTCATTTTAGATCTGCTCTTTGTTTCACTAGTCTCGCTATTGCTAACTTCAGTGGTTGGTCTGCCCTTCAATGACTTGTGTAATCCCGATTAAATCAAAACATCCTTGACTTGAACTTGCCACAAGCCAAAATTGATTCTTCCATCAAATTTTTCCACCTCAAATCTCATAGGATTTGAAGCCCTACTTCCTGACATTGCCTTGATGAATTTTACTGAAAAAATGAATAATAGTCACTAAGTAAGTTCCCAGGAAAGATTACTGTAACATACCAGTTTCGACTATAGGGTATATAAGTAATTATTTTCCTAGTAAGCTTTTATTTAGATTTAAATTATTATGACTAAAGTTTTATTAGAATTAATATTTAATTTATCTTTATATATTTTCTATTATAGTTATTATTTAAATTTGATAGAGTTTCATTTCAATGAGGTTTCTTACGTTGTATCAGATTTCAAATTCTAGATTTTATTCAAAATTTAAAGTTTTCTTTTCTTCCCTTTAGTCAGCCGAACCCACCTCAAGATTAGCCTCTGTTTTCTTCTCAGTGTTTTTCGCTAACAACTCTAGTGGAAAAATTCAACTCGGTTGCCGAGTATATTTCTACACACGTACGTCTCTTAGCTCCTAATGAAAGACCAAGTCTCACATCAAAAACCCTACTTTAAATCCCATTTTCCTCTTCACAGTTTTCTCTCCATCGGCAAACCCACACAAACCAGAGTTGAACATTTAAATAGAGAAAAACCCACTTACCCGAGAGCCACCTTTTGAGGCGCCGAGACCTTCTCGGACCACCACAGAAGCCGCCGACCCTTAGCCCTCATCGAGCCACTCCTTTTTCCGGTAAGGCCTCGGCAGCCACCAGCCTTTTCTCTCTCTCTCTCTTTTGTTCGGTTTATAGCAGTCTCTCTCTCTAACTCTCTCTTTCTCTCTCACTCGGTGCCGCACCACCATAGGGACACCCCCAGTCGCGTCGCCGGTCACTCCCAGTCACCAGTGCCGCCATCGCCTCAGCCCTCTCTCGGTGAGCCTCTATTTCTCTCGCACGGGCACTGTGTTTCGCTTGCCCAGCACCACTCTCTGCTTCTGCCGAGTTATGTGCATCACTTGAGGTTCATAATCGGGCTCATGGGCCTTACGTCTGATGGGCTTAGTGTTAAGTTGTGTTTTAATATATATATTGGGCTTAGTTTTAATTGTTTGATGTTTTAAATCAGATGGGCTTTACTGTTAGCTTGTATTTTAAATGTGTTCGGGCCTTGATTTAAATTCTGTTGGGCACTTCCTTTGTGGGCTAAGTTGAGGTTAATTAGACATATAATGTGTTAAAAACTTGTAATTTAAATTGGGCGATTTTTATGATGTTTTAAGCATATTTTAGTAATTTTATTAAACTTAATATTTCAAAGAGGAGTCATTTTTATTTATATATATATATATTAGTCTAATGTTTATGTTATAAGAAAATGTTTAAAGAATTTAAATTAGATTTTAAAGTAGATTATTGAGCTTAATATTTTAGTTAAGATCTCTTTTATCTATTTAATAGAATTTTAATAAAAATTAGTATAGATACTTTAAATAAGAAAATTAAGAAATATGTTAAGAGTATTTTAAATGATATTAATATTTATTAGATTTCTTATAAGATTGAATAATTATTTTAAGAAATTAAGTTTTTGACTTATTTAGAATAGCTCAAGTGTTTTACTAAATTATAATATGTTATTAGTATTTTAAATAATTTAAAATATCAGGATTTATTGATTTTAGTGTTAAACAAAATAGTTGTAGATTATCTTTAGATTTCCAAATTTAGTTAAGTAAGATATAGTATTTATTTATTTCCAACAATTTAGTGATAGTTATTTATTTGTATATAGGTCGCAAGTCACAAAATTTTATTCAAGAAGAAACGCAGCGAGGTAAGTAATTTGATCACAAATTAGGATCATCACAGATCAGCTTATATATAAGTATTATTCAAGCCAGTTCTTTGATAGCCATTATTCATGTATCACTCATGTCATATGCAACATGTCATCTAACATAGCACACGATCAGTTCATTCCGCATCATGTTCAGATTTAGAAATTATAATTATGTATGTATTATGTCATGCATCTCATGGTCATAAGACACGTAAGCTATCTTAAGTTCAAGTGTAAGATAAAATCAGTTCAGTTAATTAGATGGCCATTCAGATGCATGGTACCAATGCAATTCAGTTCAGGGTGGTGTGCAAGCCACGAACTCAGTCGTGGTCCACCATAGTATGCTAGAATACTATCAGCAGTTCCCTTTGCTGCAGCGGGATGTGGGACTGGTGCACAACCTTGCACACAGGGTTAAGTGTGTTGGCCAGTCAGATAAACCAGTCAGATAAATCAGATAAATCAGTCAGTTAGCTCAGCATAATCAGTCATATATTGCATGAGCATTAACATGATCAGTCATAAATTTAATTATTTTAAGTTCTCAACATGAAAGTTCTTATGAAAATCTTATGTTTATTATGTTTACGTTGTGATGGATTTTTTACTGAGTCATCGACTCATTTTAGTTTATTTTCATGTTTTTAACCACCCAGGTGAAGATGAGGATTACGAGCAGGCAGGCCAGGAGTAAAAGGAGCATTTTATTTTGTTTTAGTTCAGACTTTCTAAAATAAAACATGTCTTTTATGACATGAAGTTATTCAGTTTATTCATTTAATGTTTTTGGAAGACAATTTTATGAGACTTTTTATTTCATAATAAATTTCAGTATCCTTGTTTTAATTATAAAATTAGAGAATCTCTTGCTGGATTTATTTTCAAGAAAAATACGTGACACACCTAGCCTACGGGAAGGGGGTGCTACAATTACTCTTTCCTAAACAGAACTTTAAGGTTCTCAAGAAAGATTGGAGGGTCACAATGGACACACTTAGAATTTCCAATCTCGTTAGACAGAACCTCCTTAGACTGTACGTATCCACACTACCACACCAAAGCTTCACCCCACAAAAAAGGATCCCAGCTCTGATACCAATTGTTGAGAATTTGGACCTTCCAAATTTACCCCCCAGGATCCACACTATGCAGGAATATCAAGAAAAATAGAGAAATAATAACAACACAAGAATTTACCTAGAAATTTCCAAAACATGAGGAAAAACCAGCAGGCCCAGAGAAGAAAATATACTATGTGAAGAATTATTACAATCACACAATTTTCTTCCTCACTCCAAATGACACCCACAAAGCTTCCCCACTAGCAAAACTTTAACTCTCACTTCTTTCCCTTTTACAAAAAAGGATCAATAGAAGATTTTTACTAGAGTCACAAATTACTAATAAGCTTATGACTTGGTGTGTATAACTTAAGAGGTTAAGCCCTCTTATTTATAGGCCTTGAGGCCTCCTCACTCCTCTTCTCCCACCGATGTGGGACTGCAAAAGTCAACACCACCCTCACCTCCTACTCCAACAGCAATGTCATCACGGCCCATCATGTAAAGAATGTCATAGATTGAATTCACAGCATGCCCAACATCAATCCATGCATTTGTGTTGATAGTGACTCCCTGCAGCATGTTTGTTCAATAATCACTATTTGCTGTACCAATCATAAACATTTCTTGGTGCGTTTAAAACTTGAAATGGATTAGTTGCTTTCAGAATAAGCCATTCTACTTGCAAGCCCGTGTAAATAACACACATTTTACACCGCTAACATATCATAATTCACCTTGGAAATATAATATTTTGGAACTAAAATGCTGGACTACTGAGTTTTTGGAAAGAACAGTCTACCAAGTCATAGTTCATCAACATCAAAAAGAAAGTATGAACTGCAACATCCACCAAAGCAATCTAACAAAAAAATCCCACGTCTTCAAAACTACAGATATAATCAAGATACTAAAGCACTCACTCGTATTGCTAGAACAAACTCAATTAGAATGCAAAATTAGAAATTAACATTAAAGTCGCTCATAAGTTTTGGATCACCATTACAAAATGACAGGAATTCAGTCACTTGATGTCACAACAAAAAGATTAATTATGAACTCACCTCCACCTCAAACTCTGATCTGTTTTGCTTCAAGAGGTACAAGAAAGCAAAGAAATCATCGGTATCGACATCTGTATCCAACAGTATTCGATGTGTACGACCCTTCACAGTATACAGATTATCTCCAACAACTCCTATGATCAATAACAATATAACCCAGAAATTCTTCTGCAGCAACATTCTCATGGCTTCAATCACAATCCAGAATCCACTTCTACAAAAAAATATCAAACGCTGCTTCTTATTTCTCCAGAACAAAACATAGAGCAAAGCGTAAGGAAAACATACAACATAATATGAAGCACAAAAACATGAAGAATTAGAAAAGTTGTAGAAACTTACAGAGGTGGTTTGGAGGGGGAGACAACAATCTGTTGGGCCGCGCTTGGCGGCGCTCTCCTTCCCTGTCAACGATGGCGAAATCTACGAGGATTTCGAGAGCTTCAGCAAGAAGGACCGTAGTGCCACCCAGCCATACCACGAGCGGTCTTGCAATTTTGGGGATAGAGAAATTGAGCATTGAAGAGGTTCAGAGGATTGAGTGGAACTCATTGGGCGAGAAGATGAAGAGATGGATTCAATCTATTAACATCTTTGTCCTTTCGATAACACAGACGGATTGAAAGTTAACAAATAAAACTATTAAAATGATTGTTGTTCCGTTAAAACAAGATTGACAAATTGTTAACTTTAACGGAAAATAACAAAAAAACCGTTAAACAACAATTTTATGTTAGATAGACTCTTTTTATATACAGAGATATAAATATTTTGACAGACATGATCGTCATGATGTGGTTGTTATATATATATATATAAATATATATATATATCTAGAACTGAAAGTAGATTGTTAATTTATAGTCAATTAATACGGCTATATATAATATAATACGTGTATTAGTTTTAGTTGTGTATTAATTAGCGGGGGCCCAGTTTCCTGGTTAATTAAAACAAATTAAGAATCGTGCGCACGCAACATGATGCATTAGCCACACTTTGTCAAAAATCAAGTCTATATATATAATATCCTATCCAAAAAAAAAGAAGTCTATATATATATATAAATATATATACACTACAAGAAAACTGCTTATTTGCAGCCAGTTAATTCTAACGAAATGACTATTTACAGCTAAAATGAATCTGTTTTGGTCTTAAATGGTATTTTCGCCGTTATTAAATCGCCCTAAAAATCCGATTTTCTTGTAGTGATATATATAATATATGCATGCATGTTTTACTATTTCGACAAAGATAATATTAATGTCATAGCCTCAATTGCTGAAAAATATACAAAGAAAGCTACCCATATTCACGAGCCCTTAAATTAAGCTCAATACTGCAAAGATGTACTTTAGAACAAACAAAGAAAAGAAAAGAAACAGATCCATTACTTTCGAATTCAATTTACACTACCCCTACGTACGCTAGCTATTTCCGAGGGGAGCCAAGAAAACAACAATATATATATATATATAAATTGTCTATATAAGTGTACTCCTAATGTCACGATTTTTAATTCAATTCAGAGTATAGTCTAAAATTCTTCCGGAAATGGCCGCGGCAAGTGTTTCTGTGAAATTGGGATCTCTTGTCAAGGAAGAAGCCATTTGTTGGACCAAAAACTGTTGGAAAGCGGGTGAATCAACATGTTGGATTGAGTTTTTGGCACTTTCGCACAACCCAGGACGTTGGATCAAATCAAGTGTCACCGTAGGACATGATGAAGATCTCATGGATGAGAATGAGTGAACAGAACCAAGGTTTGCACAGTGGCTCGAGCCTCCTGATGATGATGATAATTGATCAGCTCGAAAAGGGTGCATGTGATTGTGCTCTCCTTCATATGTAGCTACCAAAAGAGATGGATCTTCAGCACTTCTTTGCACCTAATTAAAGATTAAAAAAAACCATTATTTAAAATTAAATACAATATTTACCAAAAGAGAGTACATATATAGGTTTGTAAGAAAGAGAGACTGCAGATCAGAAGCTCTCGGTTACCTTCTTCTTGACTGGGCAACTTGGTGCAAAGGAGCACTTAAAATAAGCTCTTGGAGATGGGTTATCTCTAGTGACCTTTTGACCATATTTTCTCCATTGATATCCATCCTTTACAGCCTGCAATGCATTGTAGGCTTCATAATTAACACTTGGAATCTGAGCTAACTTCCAATATATAGCACACAAAGTAATGCTACAAATTTGCAACATTTTAAAGCTGATTTTCTATTTAATTAATACTTGTTTGGGGCTTCAAATGAGACACAAAATTCTTATCTGATCTCATTTTATCTTATCTCATTTTATTTTCAATTATAATTCAAATACAAATTTTCAAACTAATCATTGTAATGTTTTCAAACTTTTAAATAAAAAATAAAAAAATAATTCCAACTTTTCAAATTTCTAAACAAAAATAATATTATAAAATTTATATATTCTAACAATATTTTAACTTTATAATATTTTTTATTTAACCAAAATCCAAAAAATACTCAACTCAAACTATTTCACTACGTACTATTCATGAACTATCTTACTACTATTCACAAAATTCTCATCTCATCTCACTTCCCAAACCAACCCTTAGATGCCCCATATTGCATATCTTTCTCAATGTCAGGGATAAATATAACCCAATATAATGCATATTCTAGTTTCTCAACAATCTTAAATGGAAGCCCTAAGAACTTACTAGGTTCGTGTTGGATGCATCCGTCCGTACACAAACCCTTGAAACCTTGGTGTTGAAGTTCTCTGCCTTTGGCCTTTTGCATGACTCTTCATCGCTAGAGTGGCTAAACATATTTCCAAAATACTCTTCCTCGGCCTTTCTCTTCCTCGATTTAATGAATATTTCCTTTGTGGAGTTCTTGCTCTCGATATCTATCAAATGTCTTTGCAAAGCATTGAAGTTCTCACGCATGTGAGCTAACTTTTCAGTCAGCTTCTTGTTCTCAGAGCTTATACGATCCAACTCCTCAGCCAAATGGCCAGCCTGATTACATCATGTGAATTTTGTTATGATGGGATCAATTCCATTAGCGTTGGGATATATAAGATCAACAGCTTTGCGATTAATTAGTTCATGCTGAGTACGTACATACTTCTTTTCTTTTTATTAGAAGAGGATGATACTCCAAGGTCAATTAGTAGCTAGAAATTGGCTAGCGTGTGCAGTGAAATCATCAAGGGTTTAACATTTTGAGGCAGTAATACTACTATATTGATACAATTAGATCAAGTTATAAGAGGTTGAAATATCATACGAATCTTTGGTCAAAGCTGCCAAGAAGAAGAAGAGAAGATAGGGAAACCCCAATCAAGAACTGTCATGTGAAGATACTGAAACTTGGGAATGATTTATCCATCTTTTATTGAACAAAGCTACAGCAAATACAGTGCCGTACAGGAGAATATATATACGTATATAATGTCATATATTAAATATTATATGCTCCAGTTATGCCTACAATACCGATTAATGGCAGTAGTGATGATCATGACATGAATGAGCTGTTTTCTTTAATTAATTCGATTGGGAACTCACGTCTTGATCTTTAATGGATGCTTTCTCACAAGCCTGAGAGCCTAAAACTCCATCAAACTCTTTCTTCTGGTCCAAAGTAGATGAAGATTTCTAAGTTTAACAATTATTACGTCATGATAGATCAACAAGCTATATACAAAATAGATCAAACAAAGTTGTACTAACCGGAACTTCTTCATGATCCATAGGCCGGAAAGGATTCAGATTGAGGTCCAGATCAGAAGTACTGTCGACCATGGAATATTTCGATTCCATTGTAGAGGTAGTTTGGAGTAGTCTGGCAAGAAAGAGGTTATTAAATTATATATAATGATGGCCGGACAAGTAATTGTGTCTCGAAAGTGGTCAAGTGAATGAGAAAGAAACCACAAGAAGTGGGAAATATATAGGAAGAGATTGAAAGGAAAAGGGAGATAGATCCATGATGGGAATAGTTTACAGGGGAAGTTTCAAGGAAATGTGTTCTGGTTTTTCCAGAAATTGAAATTCTCCGAGATGTCAAGGTCAAGACTACTGCAATTAATTAATTACACAGTAATGGCCAATGGCAATGGGACACACCTTGTCGCTTTTGAATCGAAACGAGTGTTTCATTGACTAAAGACTTTATATATCGAAGTGGACTTTTTTAGCTTCGGCGCACTCATTGCCTTTGATTTGCAATTCCTTTTCATTATATTACAATAATTGGATCATGAGAAAAAGTTAAAAATTATAAAATAACAAAGGAAGCGTGGCCTGCTAACATATCATGTACTGTAATTTCCAGAAAATATCTAATTTCCTGGTCCTCTTTCTTGTTGACTCAAAATTAGCCAGAGGCTTTAAAGGTTGGCAACACGGTTTTGAAGCTTCGTGTTACCCCCATTTTTCAACTAACCCATGACGTTTTATCCACTGAATTTCTTCCTTCTCTGCGCCACTAGCTAGCTAGCTACAGCTTGTTCCGGCCGGGCTGTGATTTTGGCGGCTTAATTTCTCGGGAATATTTAAGGTAGATTAAATAATTAATTAATTAAATGCATGCAGCTTCAAACCTACTACTCCTTAATTGTAAGCGCTGCTTCGACATGATGATCAGTAACTTCTTCGATCCTAGCTAGCTAATTCTTTAAGACCGTTAATTTGGTGTTGAGGTAATTTCTGCTGATCATCTAAGTTGATTTATGAATAATAGTAATCAGTTAAGATCGATGTTTGAGTGGATTTTGTGGGTCCATTAAGATATGTTTAAATATATGAAGTAAATTAAAATATATTTTAACTTTTTAAAAAAAGTTGAAAAAATAGTAAGTTACATCAATAATTAATTCGATATTAGAATATAAGTTTAGATTAATCCAAAGATAAGAGTGTCTCTTCAAAGTTGGTAGAGGCCGGCCACCTCAATATTATAATTAAATTAATCATGCTTATAAATTGTTTTTACCTTCTTCTGGAATATGTACTCGACACAAAAAATATTTCTTCAGAACAGTACATCATGTCGACATTATATATATATATAATACTGTTAGTATATTTAAATAGGAATTATTCAAATTGTTTGATTTTTAATCGATCGGTCCCCAGCTTGACCAAGACTGGCCTGTGACCACTTGACCTTATAATGGATCGGTGGGCACTAACTACATTTCAAGAAAATGGGATTTTTTTTCCCAGCTGATCTTATCCTCAAATATCTCTTTCTAGAGTCCAGCTCTTTATCCTTATTTATGCAATGTAAAATTGGAAATGATCACCTGCATAACTATATATATAAATATATATATATATGTGTGTGTGTTAATTCATGATGACATCCAGCTGCATGCATCGATCCTTCAGTTCCTTAATTAATTTTCGATGACATGCAGCTGATTAAAAATGAGAATAATCGTTTGATCAATTAAATTTATTTTTTACAAAACAAATAGAGATATTCATGATCAGTAGGACTTATAGATGAAAGTGATCAACTCAAAAATTGAAGATAGGACAGGCAGGAAAAACGTGATCCGGATGATGATCAACTAGCTAGCCTCTCCGAGTACGTCCATCTAGAAGCTTTGGCCGGCGCGGGTACAAATTATTACAATGTGAAACGGGGGCAGCATTTCGATTGCAGTCAACATGTACCTACTTTCATAAAATTGGTGATATATAAATATATATATTTATCTATATATAATTGGGTAAATAATCGAGGGTTCATATATGATTTTCGCAGGAGAGGGAGGAGGCTCCTCTCCCTATCCTTTCCTCCTTCCTCTATTCACACATATTGTCTATCAAGATTTCTTTTACTTAGTTTTATTTTACTTTTATCAAGGTAAAAAAAAGACAGATCTACAGTTTTTCGGCAACTCTCGAGAGACAAGCGTGGCACAAGAAAATTCACAAGTCAAAAATCGTTTGGAGGAAATTGGTGGTTTTGCCAAAATCACCATGTGTGGTCCTCACGGGCCACCCCTTCCAGCAGCTCTTCTCAACACACACACCAAATCACCGGACTCGCCACCACCAAACCTTTTAGATATGACTTTTGTGGCTAAAAAGAGACAAATGTGTTGCCTTCATGAGCAGTCAAATTTTTCAAAATCTACTGGACGACTTGGTCCAAACTGTAATCCATTCTTTTTTGCATCTATCTTACTACTTTCCTTTTTGGTTTCCTTATTGTTAATTAAAAAAAAATTGTCTGTCAGACGTTTGTCTATAGAGGTTGAGTCCTATCTTTCTATGAAGGGTAAGATTGAGTCTCTATTTAGGCAGTGAGTGCTGTCTCTTGAACGTTTGTCTGTAGAGAGTATCAGCAATAGTGAAGACTAGACCAGTCACAAAAGGAAATAGAGTACTGGTGGAGCTCAAAATTCATTATTTTAGTTTATGATGTCATGTTTGATATAGGGACATCTCAGAATGTATCCACTTATGTATATAAGTTTCTTTGATGAATGAATGGTGACAGTTTTCCTTCAAGAAAAAGTAGTGGAAGACGACGTGAGAGCCCAATCGGCAACATCAAGTTAATTTTAAAGAGGAATGTTATATACAGTTATGAATTATGTAAGTGTTTATACTTAAAAAAGTGAGATATATACATCAATAAAAATTAGCAAAAGCCTGATCTTCTATAAATAAGAAAAAAGATTATATGGAAGATCACATAATTGTTTTTACAATTTTATTTTAATTGATTTTAATTTTATAAAATAATGATCATACTAATACGATACTTTTAATACTTATTTTATAAAATTTCTTCTTCTAATTAAATCATAATTATGAAAAAAAGTTAAAGAAATTGCGTTTCTATTCCTATTCTTTTAATTTGATATTAATACACCCAATTAGACGCGGTGATTTCTTTTTCGATTGTTGATCACAATCACGCGAGCCACGGCCTAGCTAATTATATATTATTATGAAGCAATTAAAATGAATCATGTGTACGTGAGTTGATTTCGTTCAACATTGTGCGCCTTTTGAATTTTGTTAAAGCTTCATTCGTACGTACGTATATATATATGCCTCTCTCTCTCTCTCTCTCTCTCTCTCTCTCTATATATATATATATAATATCACCAAGAGTGGCTATCGGATGTGTAAATTTTTTTTTAAAAGTTATTAAAAATTAACTATTAATTAAAAAAAGAAAATAACAAATCGGTAGCTTTTATCCGTGGGTATCCTAGGTAGATAGAACATGTTCCATAATATAATATATATATATATATATGGTTCATTCCTAGTTATAAGTTTTGAAAGTTTGCTGAAATATTATTATAAAAGGCCATTATAAGCAATCTGAAACCGAGAAGTTAACTTCAAGGATACTAGCTAGCTAGCTAACTCTGAAGAGCAAGCTGATGCCTATTATTAATTAGCAATTAATTGAGAAATATTTCTATTTATTTTAACAAAAAAAAAAGTAAGAATAGTGATAATCACGTACTTACTATTTTACAATCACTTTTATAAATAACTTATATTAATATTATATATGATAGCTCCACTTCATCAAAAATATTAGAAAGAATATATTATCAGAATTTCGAATTTTTTCTAATTAATTATATTCTTAAACATATTTAAAGCATAATTTTAAAGAGTTATAAAATGGTTGCATGTAAATAATTGTCTCTAGCTTGTTAATTCCGTTAACAGCTGGCTGAGATCATACTAATTTTAATGAAAAATTCTTGGGAGAATCCACTGTTGGCAGCAGCCACTTTTGTACATAATATGTAGTTTCATCCAGACCGTCTATCTCTTTAAATTAAAATTATGAGAGGAAGAGAAGAAATCACATAATGAGTGCAAAGTGTGCATTACTATAGTGGCTTCTCTCTAGCATTACTCAATTTTAATTAACCTGTTATGGTTTATTATGGAATCAAGCCATGATCTCATATATATCTATCTCTCTTTCTATATATATAAATAAAAGAATCGTGATGCATTAATCATGCATGGACTTCTTTACAAGAACATGGACTATGTAAGGAAAATTTCCCTCCTTTAGGTCCATGTGCCACAAGGGGCCTAATCCGGCCTAATGATCATTCTCTAAGAGAGTTCCTGCACTCCTTTAGAATACCCGGCCTGCAAGTTAAAGAAACTGGTGAAGCAACTCCCACGCGAGAAAGATGAATGAGAATGATAGATGGGACTCGCCGCCCTAGCAATCTAGTGACATCTAGCACTCGAAAACTTGTACAGACAGGCGGGCGAGAAATGTGTAAGACCCTCGATTTCTTGACAAAGGGTATGGAGAAACCCAGCAATGATCACCCACAGGTTAAAACCCCACCCGGGGAGCCTTGCTGCATTAATGACGCCACTCCTCAGACTCCACGTTGCATTAATAGCCCTACCCTAAGAGCCACGCTGCATTAAAAGACTCTGACCATACAACAGTCGAAGTGACATAAACTCCACGATGTAAGGTATAGGATGTCCCCTCAGAAATCTCGTATAAAAGCCTACCCCCAGGTAAGAAAAAGTCTCTCCAAGCTCTCGCACTCTACCACAAACTATTAAGGAACTTAAGCATCGGAGGCTCTCCGGTCACCACCGAGCCCCCCTCTTTTTTCTTGAGTGTACGGATATAAAAATCCTGACCCAAGTTGTTAGAATCAAATCCAAAAGTGTACAAAACAAAACGTTAACAGACTCCTTTACAAGAACAGAAACCTCGTATAAAAGCCGACCACAAAATACAAAGAAGTCTCTCTAAACTCTTGCACTCTAGCACAAATTATTAAAAAAAATTACTGACTTAAGAATCAGAGGTTCTCTGGCTACCATTGACCCCCCCTTGTTTTCTTGAGTGTGCAGGTATAAAGGTTCAAATTCGAGTTATTAAAACCAGACTTAAAGATATATGAAACATGATGTAACAGACTCTTTTACAATAATAGAAAAACAGATCAGAACAAAATCAATTAATAATATGGTTTATATGCTACCAATTAGTGCATAAACAGTAACTAATTTTGCCTTGATCCGGTCGAACAGAATATAAATAATTTATCCTCCATTTTTATTCAGTGTAAAGGGCTCCGCGTGTCAATATATATCCACTTCTCTTCTTTCTTTTTTTCTCTCATATAAGAACCTTTGCAGTCATCGGCCCCGAGTAATGGACTATGTTGCTGTATATAATTTAATAATTTTAAAATTAGGTACGTACACAAAGATTCCGGTTTAAGTCAACATGCCGTCGTGCTAAACAAATGATTAGGTTACACCTCAATCCCATGAGAATCCACGTGTCAAGTACATCATGTGTTTGTGATGTCAGAGGCATACGTTTGCATTGTCGCGTCATCCAAGTTGACCTTTAAGGTCGTCGTCCTCGATCGGTCGTTGCTCTAGTAGTTATATATAAATATACATATATATATATAAAATGGTAATAGTGGAAATTATAACCTGGAAAATTATGTTCATCATGCTAATTAACATGAGTACTAGTACTACAGCCGGTCATGATCCAATTCTCCATGCGTTTCCATGAATCGGCCGTAAACTAATTAGACCAACATCCAAGAGTAAGAAAAGTACTCAGATTCAAAAGATTATTTCTTTGAATCTGAATTGAATAGATAAATCTGATTGAAATGAACTGATTTGATCGATGTGTGAAAAACATCTTGACTACTGATCATCATGATCCCCCTATTGTCCAAATATAGATGATCATTAGGTACTGATCAGATATTTTTATCAAATTTGTTTATTTTTTAATCATATTCTGTCCCTATTGATTAACATCGTGCATTAATATGAATGAATACTCTCTTTAAATTGATCAGCTGTCAAAATAAAGCTCGGAGACCCAACTTATATGATTGGGGTCCATTGTTTTCTAAGTATATATCTAGTGCGCTCGCTGTGAATCACACGGCCTTCAATTACATGGACGACTTAAAACTTTTAGGTCAAGTAAATGATGGATGGATCATATTTCTAAAAGTAATCATACCTACCACTTAAAATAGTACTAGAAGCCTTAATTTCATAGTACACCAGCGATGATATCATATATGAGCACTCTACTCTCACGCATGCAGATATTTGAACCCTTCGTCATCCATCCTTGCATCATCATCACCATTACATATATATATATATATGGAACTAGCTAGTTGCTGTTTGTCTTTGTTAATATATAGCTAGTTGCTAGTTGCGTGGCATCGACGTTGCGTGCACATCATATTCGTGGAAGTCTTCTTAAAACAAGAAAACAAAAAAGTAGTGGTTTTTCATTAATAATCTACGTTTATGCTGATGTATATATTTTCCATCGATCTTCTTAATTTATAATAATGTTATTAGTAAGTAGCTAGTACTTTATTTTCTTGGTTACATGATTTAATTTGCTTAATTTTGAAGTTTCCCAAGAGCTAGCCCATGCATTTATATATAATATAACTCATCATCGATCATGATCATATATATAAATATATATATATATATAGCTAGCTAGGTCAAGATCATCAGACTTAGTTTAGACATAAGCTAGCTAGCTGACTTTTCATTATTAATATTCCATGGAAGTTAGCTAGGTGCCACTTGCATGCGGAAAGGTCGTTGAGAAAATAACGCCACACGATGATTAAATATCTAAACTAATTCGTGGTTGTGCGCGCGCGGACCACATGAAATTAGAAAGATGGATGCAGTAAGATCATTTGATGATCTCCAAATAAGACGTTGAAACGGTCGTAAGGGCATGCATGCAGTACTGGTATAGCTGGCGAATCTCGATCGTTTCTTCTTACGACGTACGTGCGTACTGCAGCTAGCTAACTTTGGCTCTCTTTGGATAAGCGCCTCATCTTGTACCTTTATTTGTTGGCATCGACGGACGTGATTTTCTCTCTTCGATCCATTACTTCGCTGAGACTGAGAGGTCGTTTCTTTTGAGTTTGTAAGAATCTCTTCGTTTCACATTGAAAATGACATCATCTGCAATTCAGGACAATTATTAGCCATTCCTTCTTATAATTGGTCCATCGGGACGGCCTCTTTAATTATTTGTTCCTTTTTTTCTTCTATAGCTAGCGCTATAACCTAGCTGAAAATTAACTGATCATGACTTCACACACTACAACATATACCGTCTTTGTTCCTCCGACCTAATCTGGGTCCAATGTTGCTCTTCATATTAGGATTATTAGTCAGTCGCCGATGGATATATCTATAGAAGATGTATGGCCTATTTGGATTGATGCAATGATCTTAATATTATTACACATATTGACAGAAAGATCGCGTCAATAGAACAGAGTGTCACTAATTTTATCACCAATATTGTTTATCGGATAGATATCCTAAACGCAAAGGTCGATCAACATATTGACTAACGATTTTAATAAATATGTAAACAACTTGTACTGAGTATTTTTCACTTTTATCCTGTTGTTTACAAAATTTTATCATATTTTATATTTTATTTTTATCATATGTAATAAATGATATTATTTAATTTGAAATATCGAACTTTAATATTAGATCAATTAACGTTCAAATGTGAATCACTAACGTTCGAACGTTAGTGCCAAGAATTTCCACATTCGCACATAAATAGCATCCACGTTCAAATGTCCAAGGCATATTCTAACTTGAATATGTATACGTTCGAACGTAATTCAATTTATCAGCTGTCTTCAGTGACGGTTTCTACAAACTGTCGTAGAAAATATTTTTTTGTGACTGTTTGGGCATTGTCACAATTTTCAAACCATCACAAAAACTAATTTATGTTGTAGTGAAACTGATCATGACTTCACACACTACAACAAATATCGTGTTTTCCCGAGGAACTTCATGGCAAAGAACCCGTTTTTCGTGGGAAAAATGTTGTTCCCACCAATTTTGTCCTTGGAAGTCTCATTGCATATAATTCGCCCCAAAAAGTATTATTCTCCACGATAACTCTAACTCGTGGGGACTACATGTGTTTTCACCACATCACATTATGTGTGAAAAGCCTTTATTTCCCATGAAGGGATCTTGTGGAAAATTCCTACAAGAATAATCATGAAATACTATTCCCCACAACAACTCATTCGTAGGAAATGGAGAATTTTCATGAAGGTAGTCTGTAGAACATGCGTTTTAAATATAAGAGACAATTAAAGCCATAGTCAAGGACTGATCAGCTAGCATGCATTAAAGTCTAGAGGGGCCAGTTAGGCAGAGGTTTTCCATGCATCAATGAGAATTTCAACCTCAACAAAAAACTTTATTATAAATTTACACAGCAACAAATATTTTTTTCCAAGTTTTTTAGTTGAGAACAAAAGTATTTAATTTTTCGATCCAATATTGTTCTTTTTTAGAGCGTGAATGTGGGTTTGGAAAAAAGGGTCATCAATCTATGGTTGAGAGCAGTTGTGATGTTTGAAAAAATTAACATCCATTCTACCAGCATCCGACCCTAACTCAAACTAACAATCTTGCATAAACCATGTGACTGATGATAATTTTTGTTGTAACTGTTTTTACATAGCTTGAAGATAATTTATCTCAAACTGAATTTTTTTACGATGTGTCAACACAAAGGATAATTACAGGCAGATTGTTTACATGATTCCCTTAGAGAAAACCTGGGGAACAACCCATCTGCTTATCTCTGAAAATCAACCCACCAATCAGAATGTGACATGTCTATTACTTAGAACCACTATCATGCATCCCATTACACCTGAACAGCACATTCAATTCCCCTTTCTTCCTACCCACCACCGATGGACACCCCACTCCATCCCAACCCAAAAACGACGGCACCCATTCCATCCCAATCCAAATTCGACAGCACCTTACTCCTCCCCGACAGCAGAGAACTGGTGCAACTGCCTCTCAACGACACCCCTTAAGTAGCATTGCTAGTTTTCGTCAGCTGGTAAAATGTATATATTTCAATATTTTCGATCTTAACAGAACTTGTATTGGAGTTAGATTGACTTTCAAAGTGATTGTAATCTAGCTATGGAAATTAATCAGCTAATTTCATCTCTCCATGAATACCAACTGTTTGTAAAAACGTCTCAAAGGCCCTTCGGCCAGTGCACATTACCTAACATTGGTGCATCTCGGTCACTACTCATTACCTATCTTACGTGCATCTCAAAGGCCCTTCGGCCAATACTCATTACCTATCATTGGATGGATTGAAACTACTCTAGTCCAGCAATATCAGTTTTTTGCAAGTATCTGATGATTCAATTTGAATTCCAATCACTTTATGGTTATTGTTTTGCAATATCATAGTATTGGGTCTGTTTTATAATGAAACCTTTGGTGAAGTAGATTCTAGGTCTAGTAGTTTAATGGCTCATGGCTATTACTTTAAGAGTAACCTATGCAGGGTAATGTCTTCAATTGAAAAAACTGAAGCAAGTCACCTGGCTTTCTAGCAGTACAAGATGGTGAACCAATGACATTATACTAGTAGCTTATCCATTAGTTAATGGCTACCATGATTTAGTTATTCGATTTTCAACAATGACCTGCTTGGTAAGAAAAAGAGGTTGAGAGTAATTATACATGGAAATGCAAAGAATTATGAATCAAATTATGTCATTTTGCTTATTATTGAGTTCTCTAAGTAGAGAGCATGTAAAAGGTAGTCTTAAAAAGGATTATCTATAAACTGATCAAATTGCCTGAATTTCCAAATAAACTAATATGATGAACGATTAGGCTCTATATGCCTACATCTTGAGGAAAAAAATATGAATTTCCATTTAAAGTTTATAAATTATCATAATGTTTTGTCATAAATCTTGCAAAAAAAAAAACCCCATATTCTCATAGAATAATAATAATTTTCGATTTATTTAAATCAGGTAAATTCAAATCAGCTATTTTTTACTACTTTAATTTGTTTCCTTACAATTGTTTGTTGTCCAATATCATGAAAACAAAGGAAGGAAAAAATAAAGAAGGAATCTTACAACTAGAAAGTGTTTTTTTTTATAAGAAAAAATAAGTATTTATATAATTTGACCAGTCAAAATTAGCCCCAATACAAAGACATTCACATGTAGACACCACGTTCTAAAGAATTATGCATATAGACAAGTATCTAAGATGTGAACATAAACAACAAATTCATCAATGAAATCAACAGCTCCATAATTCATTCCATGTGATCTTTAAAGAATATTTGACCAAAACAGAGCATTTCAATCTATAAAGAAATAAGATTAAATAGCAATATTTTTTTAATTTTACCGAGTAGCATTCCAAAAGAAGAAGAAAAAGAGAGATGTCAGGAAATTCAAACAAGAGTGAGCATTAAAACCCCACATTCATTCATTCAGATTTGAGTTTGTCCTATATGTGATTACTTTCTTCCATATTTTCCAGCAAATGACAAGTTCAAGTGCTCATTCCGATTCAAATTCGTGGACTACATGAGGGAAAGACAAAGCAAGTTTGGACAGGCCACTTTGCTACTGTGGCATTCCATCGAAATTCTGAATCTCTGAAAAGGATAATAGTTTTGGCAGAAGATTTTACAACTGCTCAAACTATAAGATCAAAAAATAATGTCGATTTTTTGAATGGATTGATCTTGAAAGTGAACAAAACTCATGCTGCAAGATGACGTTGGAGTTAGCTCAACAAAGGAATGAAAGGTTATTTCGTGATCATCAACTGCTTGGAAAAGCCAAATATAAAGCGATGCAGAAGAAGTATAAGAGAACCTTGAAGGCGTTATTGGCATCGTGGTTGTTTTTTATCGCGATTTCTACTATAATTTTTATGTATCCTAAAAATAAAATATTAGTGTATGTCAGGCAGTGATGTGATTCATATAAGCTATGACTCATATAAGTTGTTTTGTTTTAGCTTTAGCTTTGAACACTTGATTTGTAATGAATATGAAATGTAATGAACATGTAAGCTATATTTTTATTACATCGCTTGCACTTTCTCTGTTTTGAAACAGTAATTACACTACATTTGCAAGACAATCATGCCTACTGAAATATCGGATCAAATATTTTCATAAACATAAGTTTGGGACTGATTTTTTATCAACCTGTATAACTTCAAGCAAAGCCTACTCAAATTCATCAAAAAAACCTTGTAAAAAGAATCCTTCATAAGATCAATGGCATCCTTTAAAAGTAAACACTTGGTTATAAGTTCAATGACATCCTTTACATAAGTACATAACCCTTGGTGTTAATTACCTAAGTTCAAAAACAAAGCTTCAGAATTGTCCAAGTTCATCACTCTGAATCTTTATCCACAAAACTCCCAAAAATATTGAGTTTCAATCGATCAAAACACATTTTCTTCACAACCTTCAAATTCTTCACAACCCTCCTGTTACATTAATCACCAAAACATTAATTATATAACTCTTAAATTGTTAAAAAAAAAAATCACATTTAAGGACTTATCTCCAAAATATATATATAAAAATTTGATTCACATACATCACCAAATATGATTAAGAATCCAAGTTAGTGCGCTTGACCTTAGTTGTATGCTCAATATTCCTACATAAACAAAAACAAATACAATAGAAAAAAATTAAAACTTTGATTAAAAACTAATAAATAAAAAACATTGAAAATCTACAATACCAGACTAAAGGACAATTGTTCCTTGCATGTCCCTTATTTTTACAAATGTTACAACATCTTTTCTTGGTTGGTTGATTCTCTTTTGGATTTTTTGATCTCAAAGACTTTGGGCGCCCTTTCGTGGGCACCCATGAAGGATCTAGCACTGTCTGTAAAAAATTTGAGATAATCTCACTTTTTATGTTGAATCCATCATTGGTTGACTCCCCTCTACCTAGGAATTTTGATAGATAATAAGAAATTTAATTCCAAGTAAATAGGCATAACAAAGTTCACATAAAGTATAAAAAGCAAGTATACATGGGCAATTTGTATCTTCGATATCGTCATGATCTTCCATCAAAAGTAGCTCTTTATGGGCCTGTCTAAGGCAAGGGAGAGGTGGTCAAGTTTTTTTGTAGTTTTTCTAAATTTCGTAATGACGTAAAATTGCATCATCAATTTTCTTTTTCGCATTGCTAGATCGTCCTATGATGTTACATGCCCTTCGAGAATGTATATGTCAATAATAGGTCGACTCTTAGTATTGATAGTCCATCTATCTAGAACATAGCGTTGTGACAAACTATGTAATTTATCTTTCTTGCAAAGTATACACATGATATGCCTATAGAGAATTCCCATAAACTCAAACATATGGCATGTACAAGTCCTCTTATCTCCTCCACTCTTCAAGGTCACAATATAGATAGGGGTGTCTTTACTATGAGGTGTCACTATATATATAAGTATTGCTTTCACCATCTGTGCACATTTTTGTTGACTTGTAGCATTGACTAATGAAAAGCTCAGTTTGAAAATTCATGAAAGACTTTTTTTTGTACACTATGACAGCCTCTTCTTCAAATTTGTAAGCTGTTTTAAATATAGCCCATGTAGATTTTGTTCGCACATGCTTTTTTTTCTCTTTAAAATAATGTGTATCTAATACTTTCTCATATTGATGCACAAAATCACTGACCATAGTGCTTGAACGAACATAATCTTTGAAGAACTTATTCATGTTTTCACTTCTTTGAGTTGTTGACATACTAACACAAAATGTTGAATGCAAGTAAGTCAGAATCTACTTCTCTCATTGGTTATAAAGATTCTGCAGCCATGTCTCAACTCCTAGCTCATATGTCACTAATATAACACATTATTCCTACTCAAACTCATCAATTGTAATTGTTTCATGAATACAATAATGAAAATCTTTTTTTAAGTCTGAAAATCTGTTATATACATGAGTCAAATGTTCAGAAAATTTTTACAAAATATGCCACAAACACAACTTATGCGTTGTATTTGGGAGTACCTCTACAATGGTCTTCGCCATTGTTGTCATCAGTAATTATGGTTATAGGGGCATGTCTAAACATTGCCTCTTGCCATGTTCTCAATAATCATATATATAACTCAACCATTTAGTTAATCAACAAGACACAACCAAACATTATGGTTTGATAGTTAATTTTAGAAAATGGAATAAATGGCATCTTCTAAATATTTGTCAAATATGTAGCATCAAATGTTACAACATCTCTAAAATATTGGTATGCAATCCTTGATCGAGCATCAGTCCAAACACAACTTCTCGTAAAATCATTCTCATCAGCCTCTTTGCATTGTCGATTAAGAAAATACGCATATAACTTTTTTGCATCTCCCTCTTCAAAAAGTTTCCTCCTTTGGTTCCCCAAGTATTTTTCTATATCCTTGTCAATACACCCAAAGTTAAAGGCACCCATGCTTCTTTACTCAACACCGACATTATCATCTTTGTCGGTACACTGAATTTATTCAAAATCATAATAAGTTTTTTTTAAACACGTGTCACTCCCCTATGTTCATGAAGCAAACAAATACTTCTCGGTGTAAGTATTACATGATTATGTTGAAACACAAACTTACATACTATCCACTTTTTACCTTCTTTTTTTATCCCCATCAATGCTTTACAATCAATCTTTGTCTCAGCGGGTTTCGGAATTATTCGTTCTTTTTGTTTGCCACTTTCTAGTCGAAATCCTTCCCTTGAGCAAACGTAACATACAAGACATAGTTTTTTCTCGTCTTTCGACAATCGAGTATGCCGGGTCTGAATGGCAAAACCTTTTTTTCTTGCATATGCCTTGTAAAATGCTTGGGCGTCTTCAACGTCATCAAATACTATACTGATGAATGGCTTATTCAAACCACTACTAGAACAAGGTCTCAAATTCACTACATCTTTCATGTTCACTATATTTTCTACATTCACATAACCTTATCTTTCAAATTCACAATATCTTAAACTTCATCACTAACATAACTCCAAATTTCATCATTTGTTATAAAATAAGAAACAAAAAGTCAATGCACAAATCACATCAAATCAAGCTAAATTGATAAACTAGTTTATAGCTAGTTTATGTTATATATATATATATATGCTTTCCCTTATATATATATATATATATCAAATTAAAAGGGTCAAATTAGTGCTGATGAAGAAGCTCAATTTGACCAATAAATTAAAGAAATGATAATATAGATAATTATGTTGATAATCAACCTAAAAACTATCATCTACTATAATTAATTAGACTGATCATACTTAATTGCTACTCATTGTGAACAAACATGTATTTTCTTTTGAGCAATTATTGAGGGATTAACAATACTTTGAGAGCTGCTTGACCATATATATATGCATGATGCCATGGATGGATTAATATATATTATTTCACTATTGCAATAAATTTGAAAGGTATTTGCTAAAGTTTTTTTTCGATATGTAAGAATTGCTTAATGCATGATCGCCCTTGACTTGTAATGTCATGATTATCATGAGTGCATGATTGGAGTCTAAAACAAGACGATCCTAATTGTTGGAAACCATTAATGAGAAAACATGTAAATTACAAAAAAGAAAATGTAATGAGATGCATGATAATATTACTGTCCAGATAAGAGCCCATAGATGATCATATATATGCTTTACTATTAATGAGAAAAAAATGTAATTAGACTAAGCTAGTATTTAAGAAAAATTATGTCTGGCATTTTTACAAACAATTAGTGTCCTCCATTTCTATTTACATTTTCTAACACATTATTATTTTGATAAGTACTAAGAAGAAGTGAAACAAACTAGAGAGAAACAAAGAAAAATATTGACATTGTGCTTAAGAAAAATTATGTCTGACATTATTGTTTTGATAATGTAATTAGACCAAACTAGTAATCGAGAAAAAAATCACAAAATTGAGACTCTACATCCAGTGCAAAAGAGAGAAACAGTATTGTGTTGGTATCGTGCAAAAATATGTCTAGTAGTTTATAAAGTTCTTATATGCCTTTTTTGGTTTGGAAAGAGACTCTACAAAAGATATAAACGACGTGCAAAAAGCAAACCATTGGTAGCAGCGAGGCAACAAAAATAGATGTTTTCCTTCTCGAAAGGGATCTCGGAGGAATGAAAGGCGACAACAAGATTGACTTTCTATAGTCAGTGATTTTCTAGTGAATTTTGAGTTGTTGACATATTGCTGGAATGAATTGGTTTTTTATTTTATAGTGACTATAAGTTTTTGACTTTATTGCGACGGCAAGCTTCGGTGTAGTGAAAGGGGAAAGGCTGGAACAAGGGAGGGGAAGGGGGAGGGGAAGGGAACTAATCAGGTGCACCCCACTCTATTGTAAATAGCCTCCATAAGCTTACATGTAGCCAGCTCATTGGTGGGCTGTTTTTCCTCCAATAGCAACTAGGCTGGTCCAAAGCGTTTCTCATTTCCTTATAATTGCAAGCCAGATTTGTAATATGGTGATGAAAACAAAATCTTGCGTACATACTGTGTAAGGCTATCTTTTGTGAGATATATATATAACCAAGCTTTATTTGAATGAAAAAGACAAATTAGACATAGCCTTTTCATAGAAGAAATAATGCACGGCACAATTAACAGTAGGAATATTTTCTTAACTTTTAGACAATAAAAATTCAACAGTAACGAAGTGAAATGGGACATATATAAGAATGACATGCCATGATTGTTTACTAGATTCACAGATCATTGCAAAAGATAGTTCATGAAATAAAAATGCAAATACCCAATAAACTGAATTGGTATGCAGCTGGAAGCATAGTTGTCACAAGTAAAATGTGATTTCGTTGTTACCATACAAAAAGATTCATTTTTTATCATTTACTATAAAAGCACTCAAACAAAAACAGGGGTATGATAAAAGTTTCCTTTAGCAAAACTATATAAGCTAGATAGAATTTGTATAAAGCTAAAAGGGTCATATTAAGGGCTTTTCATTTAGGCTGTTACATACAAGAGTCATTTTCATGTTGGAAATTAATAAATAAAAAAATAAAAAAAAAGCAAGGTTATGACTAGTGGAAATTGGTATTACATGTTAGGTAACATTGCACAGGCTAAGGGCTGATGATAAATGTCACAAGGCTTTAACATTGTCACATGAAAGCAAATAACACAATAAATTGAACCATAAAATTGGAAACTAGGAGTACGGCTAAGTAGCCTTCAAAGTTGAAGATCCCCTTGACCTTTGAAATATTCCCAGCTGTCAAGGATTACACTCGAAAAGGCCTCAAACCAACTAATCTACCTACTGTACAGAGGTCGAGTAACCCACATTACGAAGCAATCAAGGGAAAAACAACGATTATTCCCACAAAGCCATCAGATAGTGTTAAAACTGAGAGGGAGAGTATTTTCATTCAAAACTATATGTTCATTTGTGTATCACTTTACAAATATAGAGATATACATGAGAATAAGTATAAAAACATGTATAAAAGGTAAGTAGACTAATTATACAAATTAGACATATTCCTAAAATTAAGGTGACTAATTTTCTGGAGATGAAAAATTTGGAAAATATGGCTTAACACTGAGAGGGAGAGTGATTTTCATTCAAAACTATATGTTCGTTTGTGTATCATTTTACAAATATATAGATGTACAAGAGACTAAGTATAAAAACATGTATAAAAGGTAAGTAGACTAATTATATAAAATTGGATAAATTCTTAAAATTAAGGTGTCTAATTTTCTGGAGATGACGAATCTGGAAAATATGACAACTGTCAATACTCCCCCTCAAGTTGGCGCATGGAGATCCGTAATACCTAACTTGCGTGCAAACTGATGAAGAAGTTCCCGTCCTAAGGTTTAGGTGAAGATATCAACAATTTATTTAGTAGAAAAAGTGTGTACGGCTGTAAGGAGGCCCGAACGAATTTTATCACGAACAATATGATAATCAATCTCAATGTATTTGGTACGCTCATGGAACACGGGATTGTGCACAATATAGAAAGCAGATTGGTTGTCACAATGTAAGGTAAAGGACTCGGGATGAGAAATTCCAAGATCAGTGAGCAATTACTTCAATCAAGTGAATTCACAGGTGGTGAAGGCCATAGCTTGATATTCAGCTTCAACAGAAGACCTTCCTATTGTAATCTGTTTCTTTGTACGCCATGTGATTGGATTGGTCCCTAACTGAATGATATCCGGTGATGGAGCGGTGGGTGGTAGGACAACTAGTGTATGTTGTGACATGCATACTGCTAGAGGAAAATAAGAAAATGCATTGGCCTGGACTACCTTTGATGTAATAAAGAACATGAGTAGTGGCAGTCATGTGAGAAACCTGAGGAGCATGCATGAACTGATTGAGAATATTGACTGCATAGACAATGTCAGGTCGGGTGATGGTCAAATAGATGAGTTGTCCAACTAGGCATCTTAAGTGCAAGGATCATGGAGGAGATCGTCGTCTTCAGTGTTGAGTTTCAAGTGTCATTCCATAGGAAAATAGGCAATTTGGGCACCGAGTTGCCCACTGTCGGAAAGAATATCAAGAGCATATTTATGCTGATTGAGAAAGATACATTTGTGAGAGCGAGCAACTTCAAGTCTGAGAAAGCATTTCAAAGAACCAAGATCTTTGGTTTTGAAATGGGTGGAGATGAGTCTTTTGAAAACCTCGATCTGAGAGATATTGTTACCACCAACCAAGATATCATCAACATAAATAAGAACAAGAGTAATGCTAGTAGAGGTGACAAGAGTAAATAAAGAATGATTGGTCTGAGACTCATGGAAACCTGCATCAAGAAGCACAGAGGTTAGTTTAAAAAACCAGTTGCGAGAGGCTTGTTTGAGGCCATAGAGAGATTTTTGGAGCCGACAAACACAGGTCTCCCCCTTTATGCAATATCAGGAAGGTGGTATCATGTAGACTTCTTCATTAAGGTTGCCGTGTAAGAAAACATTGTTGACGTTGAGTTGATGAATGACCCAATTTTTTGCGACAACGACCGCCAATAAGCGACGCACAGTGGTCATTTTGGCAACTAGTGCAATGTCTCATAATAGTCAAGGCCTTCAACCTGAGTATAACCCTTGGCAACCAACCGAGTTTTGTACCTTTCAATAAAGCCATTGGACTTCAGTTTAGTTTTGAAACTCATTTACAACCAATGGGCTTTTTACCGAGGGAAAGTGTCTCAAGAGTCCAAGTGGAGTTATCCTTCAAAGCACGAATTTCAGCAGACATTGCTTCACGCCAATGAGAATGGTGGATAACATGAGAATAACATGAGGGATCAACACAAATGGTTAGAGCAATTAAAAAATTGAGATGAAATGGAGAAAAACGAGAATATGAAAGAAAAATAGACAGAGGGTGAGCAATACCTAAGACCTGTATAGCAGGTGAAGATGTCGTGGGTTTCGTGTGGAGTATAGGACAAATGTAGTCATGAAGATAGGCGAGCCGAGTGATGGTGCGACCGGGATGAGAGATAGAAGGAGACGGAGGTGAGGAGAGAGGAGGCTTGGGTGAGTCGGGAGAATGAGTCTTTAGAGACGGCGGAGATGGTATAGGAGGTTCAGGGACAAGCAGTGGAAGAGAATGATGAGAAGGAAAGGAAGTAGGAATATGTTGGAAAAGAAAGTGGTGTTCATGAAATGTGACATCACGAGAATAAAAGATGGAATGAGTGTCGAGATTGTATTGGTTATATGCTTTATGAGTGTTGAGGTAGCCAAGAAAAACACATTTAATGGAACGTGGAGAAAATTTATCTCGGTAAGCACTAAGGATTTGTGCATAGCAAAGACATCCGAATACTTGAAGATAATCATAACTAGGTGTTTTATTGAAAAGAACTTCAAAATGGGACTTATTCTAGAGAATGCGACTAGGAGTACAATTAATGAGATGTGTATCAGTGAGGACACAATCTTCTCAAAATTTTAAAGGTATATATGCTTGGAAATGAATACTACGGGCAACATTTAGAAGATGCTTATGTTTACATTCCGCAACATCATTTTGTTGTAGAGTTTCAACACCGGTACGTTCATGAATGATGCCATGAGTTTCAAGATATGTTTGAAATTGATGAGAAAGTAATTCTTGTCCATTATCAATACGAATAATTTTAACAATAGCATTAAATTGATTTTGGACAAAAGCAAAAAAATGTATTAAATGAGGAAAAGTTTCAAATTTAAAAAGTATAAGATATATCCAAGTGGTGCGAGAAAAATCATCAATGATTGTAAGGAAATAATGAGCCCCACACAGAGAAGAAATATGATAATCACCCTATATATCACAAAAAATACAATTAAAATGAGAAACACTTTTATTTGCATGAATAGAAAATGTAATATTGTGTGTTTAGATCGAGCACAAATGTCACAATCAAAGATAATATAAGGAGAATTAAAAAGACTAAATACTAAGACTGGAAGGATGACCTAGACGTTGATGCCATAAGGTCTTATTAACAGTAGATTGAATAGCTAAAGCGAGAGAAGATTCAAGCTGATACACAAAGAGCCCATTACAAAGATCACTTGCTCCAATCGGCCTCATCGATTGTGGGTCCTGAAATTAACAAGTGTTAAATGAAAATAAAATAACACAAGAGTTATGAAGGATAATTTGGGGAACTGACAAAAGGTTAAAAGAGAAATTATGGACAAAATAGATATTATGTAATATGAGAGAATGAGAGAGAACACAGGTTTCCATCCCTTCGACGGGAATAACTTGGCCATTAGGGAATTGCACTTTGTGTTCGGAGACAATACTCCTCAGATTGGTGAAAGCATCACGCCGATGGCACATATGGTGGCTTGCGCTACTGTCCACCACCAAGTGGTGGTGCCAATCGAAAGAGAAACCAGAGGAGAAAAGGGAAAGTGTGTTACTGACGAAGTGGGCTGAAGGATTTGAGGAGATGGTGGCAGGTGATGGCGCGAGCAAGGTGAGTAAGAAGTTGGCCATATTGGCAAGGGATAGGGATCGGTTAGACTGATACCATGTTAAAAGAGAGTGATTTTCATTCAAAACTATATGTTTGTTTGTGTATCACTTCATAAATATATAGATGTACAGGAAACTAAGTATGGAAACATGTATAAAAGGTAAGTACACTAATTATACAAATTAGACATATTCTTAGAATTAAGGTGACTGATTTTCTGGAGATGGAGAATCTGAAAAATATGGCAACTGTCAATAGATAGCCTCCCCCACATCCAACGTTCTAAGTTAACAATTTCAAGGAGTCAAATTGCATAAGTCAAATGTGTAAGCACAAACACAATCTAAATAGGTAGTGAATGTTACAGTAGGAGTTATAAGAGTGCAATTTAGCATGGATCAGAACTTAATTAATTGGAGCAAGTAATAAATTATGTATATAAGTGAGTTCACAAAGACAATGATATTATGCAAAGATACCCTAAGACCGGACTCAGGAACCAGAGATACACACACGCCTAAGAGGAAGCAATAAGCCAGATATTTACCAAGGGGAGATGGAGAGAGAGAGATTTCAATAGAGAATAATATTTTTCATAAGTATTTCGAAAAGAAATTATCAATAGGCAAAGATTTGAGAGAGAGATTGACCTTTAATGGCATTGAAAGTAATCGGCAACTTGGCCATGAGGTTGAACGAGGCTAGCGACAATGAGTGGACCTCGAAGGACGGCGATGTGTAAGGAACCACGAACCGTCGATCCCAAGTTCTCAAAAATACCCATTCTATTTAGGGCAAAGAAATGGTTTTTTGTTGAGGGTTCGAGATGTATCAATCTCAACAACTATCTCTTTCCGTGGTCGAAGGTAATTGTCTTAGGACAAATAAAGGTAAAAACACTTGCCTTTACCACAACTAAAATCTCGTCGCAATAAGCCACTTTTAACCACCATTTTCCACTCGATGCACCAAATCTCATGCTAATTGACAAAAACTTATTGCGGCTGAATCTTTTCATGTCTTCTCATCACTATTTTCCACTAGCTGTAGTCATGGAGAAAAACTTAGTGGCAAAAACCCATATTTCTTGTAGTGATATACAAGTCAAAAGATTTTGAATCTTTGCTTCTTACACTTTGGCTTTGGTCAACATGTGTTTCTCTCTCCGATCTCAATCTCAATTTTCTTAATTAATTTCCTTTTTTACCATTGAATATTACTGTACCGATGAATATTATAATTGATAGATATAATTAATGTTTTTTGTGATCATAAGGATACGTAGTACATGGGTATAATAAATATTCAATATCCTAAAAGTTACATGAAAATGATGCCTCAAACAAACTAACAACAATATCTTATCATATAATTTATACGGTAAAAATGGAAGCTTCAACTCGGTAGGCCGACATGAGGTTTCATTATATTATATATATATATATATAAATATATATATATTTATAGAAATAGTAAAACTATAGTGCTTCATTTACATTGTTTTGTTTCGAACTCTTTTATCCATTTAAATTCTAGGAAAAAATTATCCACCAAAAGAAAGGGTTATTGGTAAAATTGAGTGTACCGTTTACCTTCTTATTATAGTATTTGAGTAATGGTACATCTATAATATTTTTACAACTCATTTTATAATCAATCAATGCAATCACGCCACTTCATTAAAAAAGAAAAACTCTCAATTTTACAAAACTACCCTTAATTCATTTCATACTATTTTTGTTATTCAACTGACGTAGATAAAATCAACTCTCTTCCTTTTTATGGGTTACCTATTGACAGTGGCGGATGTACATAGAGCTTGAGGGGGCATAGCCTCTCCAAAATTTTTTCAAAATTCAAAATAACCTCTAAACTTTATTCATAATTCCATGTATATAGAAATTAGCCCCCCAAAAAAAGTTTATAATTTCCTTATTCCCATATACTTTCTAAAATTTTGTAAAATTTCAATATACATAGAAATGTCTCTCTCTACTTTTTTTTCCTATAACTCCTAAATTTTGTATAATTTCTATATATTATTTATTTTCAAAGATATAGCCACACTAAAATTAAATTAAAACTAAGATTATGAGCAATAATAAACTATTAACATTGACCCCAAAGTTTTTTATCATAAAATATTAATTTTCTTAATATATAATCCAAAGTGAAAATATAAGAAAAACTATTTAAGATTGATGATTTTTATGAAAAATAGTGGAGATGATTTATCCTCTAAATTTCATTAAGCAAGGAAAAGTTTATTTAAGGTCTCAATTGTAGTATTATATGCTTAATGTGACACCAAAATAGATAAAATTTACATGAAATTTTATAAACTAGTTTAGATATTAGAATGAAAGATGGCCTTCTAAAAAATCACTTGATAGTTTTTATAAAGAAAACAATTTCTAAATATTTCGTATTTACAAAAATAATAATGGATGAATATTATTCTATAAAATATTGTCGTAAAAAATCCAAAACAGATATTAAGTTGTGTTTTTAAAATTTTATTTTTACGTTAATTGGAAAATTATCTAAATTTAATTTTATATACAATTATATTTTATGATTTTGTAATAATTTTTTTATTTTACATAAACATTTCGTGCAATAGAAAAATTGGACCCCCAAAAAAAAATTGTTGGTTCCGCCGCTCCCTATTGATATAAGCATATATTTGTAAATATTTGCAAAATTATTAAGTTGGAAAAAAATGACATGTGCACAAAAGTACACGTTCTTCTTTATTTCATGCACATGGACTCTATTTTATGAGCTTGGACCTTCAAAAGGTGTAGCCTAATTTCTCTTGACTACTTTTCCTATTGGGTCTAGCCCCTTCTCTAAGTCTGGAAGACGAGATCCCAAGCCCAAACCTTTTCTGGACTATGATTGGATGCTTTTCAGTGGCCCCACAAAAGATCCCGGCTCCTGGCCCATTTTTCTCTAACGAAAAAACCCAAATGAATTTCAACGGAAATTGTACAAGCCCAGCTTTTTTGTTTTTATTTTGCACAGAAATGTTACAGAAAAATGTTTATTTCCATATAAAAATGTTTATAAAGTATTTTGTAAAAATGTAGACTCTATAAAAATAAAAATAATATTGCACGATCAAACAGTTTTTTTACACTTGTTTTTTCCATATATATTATATTCTCGTCCGCCAAACAGCATTCTCAAGAAGGAATAAACAGTAAAAAACTTGCCCCTACCCCTGCACCTGGTGACCTTGGCGAAGAGTTCACCTACGCGGACGTACTCCAGAATGAGGAACATCTTGGTCTTGGTGGACATGACTTCCTTGAGCTCCACCAAGTTGGGGTGTCGGACCAGGCGCATGAGCGAGATCTCGCATTATATCTGCTCCATCATGCCTTCTTTCTTCATCACCCGGTCCTTGCTTATGACTTTAATCGCCACTCTCACCGAATACCCATTTCTTTGCCGTAGTAGCCCTTGGATGCTATTATTGAATTGCATAACTTTGGCGGCTTTGCTTTGGAAACAGATGTAAATAGGTATTTCGTTTACAATGTCGGTGGAACATACTACTGTATAGGAATCCAAGAAAGAACAGCGGATATGCATATCTTGAAGGATTCCACCGAAGGGTTTGTGAGTTGAAAATGAAAAAATCGTGGGCTGCAGGGGACTGAGAAATCTCTTCAACGAAGTTGTTGATTGGGAGGAACGGTGGAGGAGGAGGGTTCCGGGTGGCTTGAATCATTTGGGGCACCCGGTATTATCTCGGGTGCACACAGTGCAATATCGCCGAGTTTTTAAACGAGAGAGAGAGAGAGACTTTCTAAAGAGCAGTTACAAAGTCTTCATGCTATTTTAATTTTGGCTTCTGTAAGCCGGTACTCTTCATTTTGGGTTTCCTCGAGATGATGTTGGTCATGCTGGTTTGGGTACGGACTTTACTAAGATCAGCAACAAAGTTTGCAGATCCTCGATCGGTTTGAAAGTTTTCAAACCTTTGATTGAGGTAGCCATTTCTGATTTCTTGATAGGTTGGATGTTGCATTGTTTTGGTCCATGATCACCATGTTGATATGGATGATCAGCTGCATGCACAGCCAGTTAGCTAGCTGGTTCCGCTGGAAACTGGGACTCAATTTCTTTTACAAAAAATCAATGAAAACATAACATTCATCCACAGGATCCCCCTCAAAAAGTTCTTCCATAGGAATTCTTGCCTCGAGCCATTAGTACTTGAACCACTCAATGCACTTTCTACCCACATCGCACTAACACCAGCCATGCATTGCCCAAGCTTTAATATTTTTTTTCCCATAACATTTTAATCAATATTACAAATTAAGAGGAAAAGATAGATGCCATTGATATGCTGCAGCAATCACAAATAATTGCTTTCCTCGTTGACCAATTGAAGCATTTAGTATTGGCTTTAAGTTTCTTTCATTTGGTAGTAAGCTGACTGGCCATGTGATTGGGCACAGTACCGGACTGCACTATTAGATTAAGCTTCCAGATGATCAAGTACTATTTGCAATGCGCGTTTTAGTTTCCAGAAAGAGAGACTCCTCGTTCTCTCTAGAAAAGTTGTTTCATCATTTCCAAGTGTTTCCACCAGAGAGGAGGGTGGAGCCTCCCATCCTCCCCTCCATTCCACTTCCAGTAGCGATCTGTTAATATGTTTTTATGTTAGTGTTTTTTATCTCTCCTTTTCACCGGTTTAGTTTTGGTTAGATCTACCACACTCCAACGACCGCGTGCCCCATCACACAACTCCTCAAGCGCTAATCTAAAGAGACAAAGTAAAACTGTGACAAAAATCTCAGCGCGTGACAAACATGCAGCGTGACGCTCATGCATGTTTGTCACGCGCCGCTACGCCATAAAGCGTATGTCGGCTACACGTTCAAGACCAATAAATTTTCCACCTCAAGATCTTTCAAATCTACCCCACCTCAACTCATAATCACCGCCGTGTGGTCTCCATGCGCCACCACAAGTGCATGTGAAGAAATTTGGCCCACCACAGTCCAGTCCATCTAATGCCGATCTTCCTACTATATTTGTGTTTTTCCTAACCGGTGATCTTGAAAAAGGGAATACAGGCCTCTTTAGGAAACATCTCAAAACAACAAACTGCAATTCACCTTCAACTTCCACCGCCTCTAGTTGTGGCTCCACAGCTCACACAGCTGGAAAAAACCATCATTTAACACAACACCCTCTTTGCAGGGTATGGGTGGGGACCAGGGGTGTAAGTTGGGACAGAAAAACCGGACAGGACTGGTTTGGCCATTTTTCCAGTTTTTCAACTCGAAACTGGTTCTTTACTTACACAAACTGGCCGGACCTGATCCGGTTTCAGTTCCGTGGTTTTCAGAACTAGATTGGACCAATTGAAGAAAAAAATAAATAAATAATAATGTTATATATAAGTTTTATATATAATATATAAAAAGAAAGAAAATCAGTCAAATATTATTTCTAAATTTTGATAAATACATAGGACATTAGTAGTTATACTAATATATAACTAATACTAATATAGTACTTAGCTTTAGTAAAGTAGATTTTTTTAATAAAAGTATAAAACAGATTTTTTTAAAGTAGTTTTTTTTTTTTTAATAAATAGATTTTTAATGGCAAACTGTCAAACTTACATTTAAAAAAAATCAGACCAAACTGGACCTAAAAACGATAAAATCGGAAGTACCAGTTTAGGAGGGTAATCGGTGCGTAATCAATTTTAGAAAATACAAAACCGATACATACCGATTCGGTCCTAAATTTTATCCAAAATCGGACCAGACCGGTTACACCCCTGGTGGGGACCAAGTTTTTGGTACTAAAAATTTTTTTTTTCACTTTTTCGATATGGTTGTTACAATGGGGTGTTTGTTAGAGAATCTCACCCCCTCCTCATGTATATATCTCATTCTCCTCATGTATATATCTCATTTTCCTTAACTGAATGATATATTTACTTGCTTTAAAAAAAAGTACTATTTGCATAACCAAACTCTAATTTGATTTAATTGTACATTCATCTTATTCCTATCTCACTATATTATTCCATGATGTGGTATAGTTAAAGTATTCTTTATTATTCTTTATTAGTAGGATCCACTTTTTTACAAAAGACTTGTATGGAGATTATCTATTTGAAGCTTGTATCTAGCATTACTCTATTAACTATCAACTTGTAGATGTTTTTAAAAATAATAATAAATTTGAATGTTAAAATACAATACCACATGAACATAGTGGAAGTAATAGATCTAGTTGCAATATATAGCAATTTTATTTTGATATTTCTAAAACAATGCTATATATCATCTATTTATTCATCATTCAATGGCTTATCCTCCTTCTATATAGACAAGTGAAACAATGAATTATCCTCCTATAATGAGATGATAAAATTAGGATGATGAGTTGGATAAGTAGCATTACTCAAATGATTGTGGAGATATATTTTAACTTGAAGTATTTGTATCAACAATGTTCTTTTTTCTTTCCTTATATTTTAGGCTAAGAGGTAGAGATCAGCTGTTTCTCCAGCTTTTAACCCAAAGGCCCCAGCTTATAACTTGGATAATTCATAAAGCTGACAAGCTAGCTAGCACTAACATGAAACATATCACAATATATATATATATATATGTGTGTGTGTGTGTGTGTGTTTGTGTGTCTAATTTATCGGGAATTTTAAAATTAAAGGAAAAGCCTCAGGCACTCTTTACATAGTATACAAGATATCTCCCTAAAAATCATTGAAGGCCAGAAATTCATTGATTAATGAAATATGTAAAAAAAGAACGATGTCAAACATATATGGCCATTCAATTAGCAGATCTCACAGGATTTTTTTTTCATTTTCTGCATGAATGTATCATATGGTATTATGGTTCATATATTGCACTCATGAACTTACAACTTATTGAGCAACTATTATCATGATCAGAAAGTTATTTTAGCAGAATTCTCTGATGAACTAGAGGCCTAGAGGGAGGCATGCATATAAATATAAATTAAAATTGGCAAATAACGAGCTTACACTTACCAGAGAAAATAATTTTCAATCACCATTTATTCCAGCCAGCTTGTGAATAATGTTTTCTCCAAAACCCAATTAAATAGATATTTCAGGAAATCACACACATATATCACTCTTGCTTTTCCGTAACGGCAAACTTATAAGACTACTACTAAATTGGACCAAAGTTCAAGATCAGCTCATGTAATATTGGACCAAGCTGCATGGTGTATGCCGATTACCTCATAGAAATCGTTTCAAGGCAAGATTGGCATGAACAAAAAAACATTGGATTGGAAATCCAATAATATATAAGCCCTATCTAACATTAGAATAGCGCATTTTGATCACAAGGCATGCATTTTCATCAAGCTAGCAAGCCACATTTTTCTTCAAAAAGATATCAATTTAAATAATTAATAGAAGTGAAAAGAGATGCTAGTACATAACACAAATTAAGGAAATATATATCGCCTGGCTGCAGCAAAGTTGGACAGGAAGCACTCATTTACAAATAACTACTGGATTAATAATAATATAATGGGATTAATGTATAGAAATGATTGTAACATAATTAAACATGAGACTCTAAGTTATAAATAAAAGAGCTTTTCACAAACCATTCCTTAACTTTAATTTCACTAATGGCGCAGTTACAAATGGCGTCTGTGTAAATGTATAGATCACCCAAGTACTTGATATTTGGATGATTTGTAAACACAAGAAGAAGATCAACCAAGCGTACCAGCAAATATCATTGAAATTTATGTTATAATGGAGACATCAAATTCCACGGTACCTTAACACTACTCTAAAACTACTACGTACTAAATTTAAGGGGACCTTTTTCAAAGATTAAACAGATCTAGAATTATATATACTTGGAAGAGAGATCAGAGAGAGTCGTTCATTAATCGCATATATAGGAGATTTCTTTTCCTTTTTGCTTCACAAATTAATTAAGGTAGCTTTATTATCTCCAAGTAAGGTCAAGAATAAGAAACACTTTTTGAAACAAAAAAGAAAGTGTTTTGATGGACAATAAGAACCACGATTTCATTCTTCAACCACAACCACCACTTTCCTTAGCCCCTGGTATGCGCCTCCTAGCCATTGTGAAAATACCATCCATGGCCGCCAAACTCGAATTCACCCTTTATCATAACATACCAAAGACCTTTAATCACACACCACCACAATCCACACCTATCTACCCCCAAAATGAAAACCAGAAATAAAAACCCAACAAACCAGCCATCACCACCCATCATATTAAGATCTCCTCACAACCAAACTCCTTAATACCCAACCCCAATAGCTAGGGAAACTAATGCCACCCTCGACATGACCTGTTGGCCAAAGAAAAAACAAAATTTCTGACCCCAATGCCTGATCTTATTCAAAACCACCACCACCACCACCACCAATCTTGCCCAATAACTCAAAAGAACTCGCTATGTCTTCCTGGCCTCTCCAATTCATATCTCATCCTCCTAGGGTATCAAAACAACCAAAAAGACCATCCTCAAGCCCTATCATTCACATTGATATCATCATCCAATGGTCATTTACTTCCTTAAAGACAAAAGCTCCAATAAATCAACAAATTTGTCATCTAACTCCTCAGTTGAAGGTGGCGTGCACTACACTATCTTTAGGCAGAGATGAAGTCAAAAAGGCCAATGAAGGAAATGAGGGTGCCGAAGATGACGGACTCCTACCACACAAAAAGCACATTTGTTAGTGAATTCCACCCTTAAGCAAGCAAAAGCTCATGAGATTTGATACCCATACCCACCCCTCATAGACCTCATAAACAAAAGCTCATTATTTGAAAAAGACTAGTTGTAATTGAACATGACCAAATATCAATGACATTTCTTAATTAAGCCCACCAACATGCATGCATTTCTTCAACTCCATATAATCACATTCAAGATTCCTTTCCATTTCTTCCAGCTACAAAATGATCATGTACCTTTTCATCTTTGGCTATGCTTAATGCTTTCATTAATAAAAATTCTTGATTACTTGCAAAAAACAATGCTACTGATCTTTCCTCCCCAAGCATATATAAGGATTCTGATCTAGCTCCTATTTCATAGGTTAATTATGATTTCATTATTTGTATTCAGAGTTTATTATTATTTTTAAATGAGAGAACTCCCTTTTATTTGGTTAGTTATTAATTTAATGTCCCGATCGGATTTTTTTATTATTTATTTAAATGTGGAAATGATGGATAAATGGTAGATTAAATATAGTATGTCCACCCGAATCAGCATATTCTTTTGTTTTGCGCCATTATGCCCGAGAGAATATGAGACCCTGATACATATATATTAATGCATATATACATAGATACATAATACGTACACACTGACACACATATTATATGTATAATATAGCAGACCAAGCAAGATATACATAGGTTTTGAAAAAAAGAACCTTCAGTACATCTTGATCAATAAGCAAAAGAAGAAAACAGTGTTACTGATGGCTTTTAAAATATTGAAATCAAGCTGCTTTGAACCTCAAGCAAAAACATCTTCCCTCCTCCCAAGAAAATTCTCCAGAATTCATGAGCTTAGGAGTTTCTTACACATTGATTTAGAAGGGGCAATATTATTATTATAATTACAAAATTAAGATGTCCTCGATCTACATATATGTAATATTTCAAGCATTCATTACCACTGGCTAGCTAGCATGCATATGTCTAAGGAAAATTCATCTTGATGGACATCTAGCTAATAACTTCATCAGGATTCAATTGGAAACCATAGTACTAGCTTATACATTCCAAAAAAAAATGCAAAATGCCGGATTCAGGCATTCATTCATGATTAACACCTATTCTAAATTCATCCAACTACTCTTCCATTTTGATGAGCATCCACCAACTACGTACTATTCCAACTCCTTATAAGTTTTTCATACACCTTACTTCCAATAATATGTTGCGACTAAATCAATAAGAGTATTAAATGTAAATACCGAACACAATAAATTAGGAATAGAAAAATATATAATGCATGCATGCCACATGTTATCTGGTCTTTATAAACAAAATCATATATATGTACGTACTAAAATAAGACGCCAACATGGCCTAAACATGTATAGCAGTAATTAAAATATAGATCCCAAAAAAAAAAAAAAAAAACAGATGAAAAATCAGAAAGTAATTTATAATGCCAAGGATCGTGATTCTTTTTTTAACCATGCAACTGATGGGAGTCTCATCATACGTACATGATCATCCGAGGATAACAACATTAAAGATAAAATGATCTTCTCTAATTAAATCTCTAAAATTAACATAATTAGAACACTAAAAACAAGACATTAATAAATAATTAATCGGTAATATATAAAAAACTCTAGTATAGGACGACGCACTGAAAATGTGCCAGCAATATCAACGTTTTAACATACGGTGAACAAAATTCTGAATTGTAAATTGAATTACCTTGTAAAACATAGGATTAGTCGAAAATTCCATTTTGCAGCCTAGGCATTTGGCAGTAGACATAAATGTCTGAAATTGAATCGTCACTAGAAGTTAGAACATATAATTAATGATATGTTGTAACTGAGCATAAAATAGTAGTACTATAGCTAATGCTCCTATCAAAGACCGCACAGATATATAAGAATATTGTCGAATACATTAATGAATACAGTATGCACGAGATAAACTCCTGCAGAAAGGTTGGATGAAACTTATCAGTACTTGTGTCTTTGAAAGAACGAATCCCAAAGCAAAATGATTGACAAAGTATATATGACTCTTTCGGGTGGAATTTTTCAATTCCATGTATCTTGCAGAATCCAGACATCGAAATGATCTGATCACAAAAGACAACAGCAAGTAAAGATTACGGGTCTCAACAAAATACTCATAAAAGAAAAAGCCATCTATTTCCCTGTTGATTTGCAAGTATTGAAATTATAAATAACAACTGTTGTTTATTTAAGAGGCACAAACCAAACTCTATCCAGTAGAAAGAAGAGTTATTGGAAGCACGCTGACAATATAATTTCTCTGGAGAGAGTTCGATCTTGATATTGAAATGCTAGAACTTGTTTTCAAAGATCAGATTGAAATTTGTGGTTTTCTGATCCAAAGACCCATCAGTACTAGGGATGTAAGGGACCAAATTTTTTTACAAGACTTTAGAGCTGGAAAACCTTCTGCACTCAGCCACTCATGCCAAAAGCGACCTCTCTTATGGCTAGAATAGGGTTTCAAATCAATATAAACAATAATATCTATCTGAAGCGAGATAACAAGCAACCAGAACCTAGCAAGATTCAGGTGGAAACAGACCCCAAGCAGGATCAAATCTCGAGTGAAAAACGCATGCGCAGGAATAAAAAAGGGGATGGCGCTACAAAGATGGCATACTTCCAACTTATGAATCAGAAAAAGGAATAGGATTATAGGAGGGCGGATTTGGTGAGGACCATACTACTCCTATCTAACGTAATGGTCCCATGCTATAAACAAGTTTTGCCGCTTAATCCGCACAGTAATCGGGCGTACCTTCTCGCGAAAACTACATCAAAAGTCACGCTTTACACAATTAAATCTATAATATATATAAAATTAAGCATAAATTATTTGTCGAATTTCAAACAGTAGACGCTGAAAGCACCTGTTCACGATCCATCCAACCTTCGATTATCTTCGTGATCGGCTCTTGAATTTGGAAGTCCCAGAAAGCCAAGAAAAAGATTATATAGGAAATATCACAGAGACAGTGAGAGATAGGATCTCTGAAACAAAGGCAGGACGGAGGAGGGGTGATAATGGTTGCGACTTCTCCGGCACTGGAATCTGACAGAAAGAGAAGTGAGCACGCAAAGCAATAGTATAGACTTATACCATGTGCCTCTGTGTGCTCACTCTCTTCTGTCAATTTCTATGCCCCAGAGAAACGGAAACCAGAGAGAAGTGGAAGCGAAAATGAGTAAAGATGAAAAGCTTCCCAAATGAGGAAACGAAAAGGCTTCAGCATACACACTCAAAAAAGATAGACAAAAAAATATTTGAGTCAGATCTGAAACACAGTGAGGCACATTTAAGGAAAGCAACCAAAAGTCGCTAACAATCTGCGATCTCATTCTCGTTTGGTGTAGAACAGAGAAAAAGTAAGCATTTTTAGGGTTTTCTCAGACCAAGAAAAATAAAACCCAGAAACCAAAGAAAAGAAAACCCATGATCATCTCTCTCAGGCTCTGCATTCACAACAACCTCCCTTGTACTCTCCTTCCTCTCTCATGCATGATGCACAGGTGTCGGTCATGACACGTCTCCATAGCCTGACTTCTTTCGGAACAAATCAAACAGTACCGACGGATACCACAGCGAATTGCACCCAAAAAGGGCCAAAATACGGAACTGAAGGGCTGTGACCAATGAAAAGAATGAGGAAAGTGATGAGGGAGGGGCGGAGAGAGAGAGAGAGACAGAGCTTTTATAATGTTTCGACAGAAAGAGTCAGTCACTCACCTGAGTCTAATCAACCCTCGCTTTTTTGCTCGTCGCTTTTGTGTTGTTTTTGCTTTTGGCTGGCTTTCTTTCTTTCTCATCACGACTCGGTACGTGCGTACTTCTGTGCGTGTGTGTGGGGATATGTACTCTTTATATCTCTTGTTGAGGGAAGGCAAAGCAGCAAAGCAGCAAAGCAGTACACGAAAGCTTTTTCGAGGATAAAACTTAAAAGAGTCGAGCTAGTAGACCGCTCTACTTGACCGCTCGTTATTTTTTCAGGTTTTTTTTATATTTTTTTTAATATATTTAAATATTTTTTTAAAAAAAAATTCTAATACACTTAAAATTAATTTCTTAATGATTAAATAAAAAAAAATTGACCAAACGATCAATTGAAACGGTACAATTTTGGGAGGCATACTAGTTTTTTTCGACTTAAAAAGGCCAAAGGCAGAGAGAGAGAGAGAGAGAGAGAGTGTGCACCTTCATACAGTCTACAGATTTGGTTGGATGGTACGTGTTGCTGTCATGGGTAGGTTGACCGGTGAAGGATTGTCAGCCGTTGATTTAACTCTCTAATGGAGACTAATCCCTGCCATCGGATCAATGTGACGTGGGGATAGTGTCAAAGTGTGGCTGCCTTTGTTGCGGTCGTCTGTCCCTAACGTTGATCGGTAAAATATTTGTTGTGGGGGAGATGGGAGTGTTGCGTTTTCTTTTTGTTGGCATTCTTTAAAGGGTAACTCCTTGCGACAACAACCGCCAAGCTGGCACCAATCACTATGGCCCTTTACACGTGATGCTTTACACATCAATCTAAAAATAAAATTTTTTTTTAATAATACTATAAATACAGTTTGATATGGATTAATCTGCATCACTTTTTATTAATATTATTATATCGATGACAGAATGATTAGATTATTACGTGATACTCGATTTTTAACTTTTTGTTGTAAAAATAAATTTTTAAATTTTATTTAAAAATATAATTATTCATAAATTATTTCACTACTATTTATAAATAATTTAAAATACTCTTAATATCTAAGTATAATTTTATTAAGATTGCTATATATAAATATTCATTAAAAAAATTAAAAAAAAAGTAAAAAATAAAAATAAAACGTGTGTGGTCATGATTACTGATGTTCATTCCTTTTTAGATGGAAGGCGGACAGCTCCAGATAGATCAATGGGTTGCATGTCGTTTAAGAAAAGAGTAATAATATACACCATATATGATATAATAATATTTTAAAATGAGAATATTTTTATAAAATATCCTATAAAAATAATAATATTTTATAAAAATAATCTTCTTTTTAACAAATTATTATATAATATATTATAAAATATGTTATAAATAACTCATTTTCCTTAAGAAAAATTCGATCAAACTCCATGCATGAACGCATTCTATATACGGAATATGGATAGGTGCTCGATGATCTGCAGCCCCCTATCCACTTTTTGTTAATTTTTAGTTATTTGTCTCTAAAATTGATCGATCGTTTTAAAATGATTGATATTAATGTACGTACAACGACGTGACTGCAATTGCTTGATGGATACATGACTAGGCTCAAAGTACGTCCAAGGTCTAGCTGTACTGAGTTATAGGTATATTATATATATAATTAAACTGGTCCTACTTTATATATTTGTATGTCACAATTTCTTTTTAAATAAATTTGATAAATAGAATAAAATCAACTTCATATAATCATTTTTTTTCTACTTTAAATGAATTATCAACTTCAAACAAAAGATTTAAAACAATTCGGATGTGAGTCATATATGTTACAACCTAGCTACCAACGTGGTACCCGGCTGCCATGATCAAATATATATAATATATGTTGTGTCTCTTAATTCCGAAATATTTTCATGGCATGAGAAATTGGAATTAAGGAAAAAAAAAATTGTCTTTTACTGGCATTTGATTAATTTATTTTTCTTACAATTGATATTACGATATATATCAACCCATGTATGATAATACTTTCTCACACGGCCACGACAATAAACAAGCTACCTAGCTTATATATAATATACACACATAATTCAAGCGCATTTATATATACAGCTAGCTTTGGTTCTATATATATGGTGGCCAACTTTCTCGAGATAGTGATCATCAGGGATGATGGATGGGGAATATATAACACGCTGATCACGAGGTTAAGGGTTGGATCTATATATGGTTGGAGATCATGGAGCTCTTCTGTATGCACATTATATTAATTAATGGTTTTTAATTATTTTCAGAACAATATATATTTATATAGTGTCTATTGTTCTGTATATAAATATATAGTTGGGAAGCTGTAAAAAAAAAAAAAAAAGTAGAAAAAAAAATAATAATAATAAAATAAATAAAAATGAAAAAGAGAGGCTCATGTAAATTATTATGCATGGAAGGGAAGGAGGGGGAGTGGATAGATTCTGAACCCGAAAAGAGGTCGGTCAGTATTCTCAGTACCTTTGGAGCTGCAATATTTATTGCCCAGCGCTGCATAGTGATAAGCTAGCGGGGACCGATTGTACTTTTTTTTTTTTTTTTTTTTTTTTTTTTTTTTTTTTTTGGGTGTTTTTTTTTTTTTTTTTTTGGGTGTTTTTTTTTTTTTTTTTTTGGGTGTTTTTTTTTTTTTTTTTTTGGGTGTTTTTTTTTTTTTTTTTTTGGGTGTTTTTTTTTTTTTTTTTTTGGGTGTTTTTTTTTTTTTTTTTTTGGGTGTTTTTTTTTTTTTTTTTTTGGGTGTTTTTTTTTTTTTTTTTTTGGGTGTTTTTTTTTTTTTTTTTTTGGGTGTTTTTTTTTTTTTTTTTTTGGGTGTTTTTTTTTTTTTTTTTTTGGGTGTTTTTTTTTTTTTTTTTTTGGGTGTTTTTTTTTTTTTTTTTTTGGGTGTTTTTTTTTTTTTTTTTTTGGGTGTTTTTTTTTTTTTTTTTTTGGGTGTTTTTTTTTTTTTTTTTTTGGGTGTTTTTTTTTTTTTTTTTTTGGGTGTTTTTTTTTTTTTTTTTTTGGGTGTTTTTTTTTTTTTTTTTTTGGGTGTTTTTTTTTTTTTTTTTTTGGGTGTTTTTTTTTTTTTTTTTTTGGGTGTTTTTTTTTTTTTTTTTTTGTTTTAAGGAACGTATATATATAATTTTCGTTTTAGATTGTCTTTTTAAATATTGTGGGCGATAAAAGGTTCGATCCTTTGGAGTCATGAAAATTTAATTATAAGCTGGTAGTTAGTACAAAAACTACAACTTCATTCCGGTCATAGTACATATATGTCTGCAGCCTGTTTGCGCTTTCTCAAGGTCGAAGGGGCAGTATTAGTACTACTGCAGACAGAGTTTTCACCCCCAGTTTTCACCCCCTTCTTAAATTTGGGGGGAGTGCACTTTTTTGGGTTTCTCTTCCCCAGAATATATATATATCCACGGTAAAATGCATGATAAGTTCAACCAGTTATCATTCCTTGCAGCTACCTCATATATACCCCATTTCAATGCTTTTCTTTTTACTGTTTTTTTTTTTTTCTTTTTTTGGGGATAAAAAACATACTATATTAATTAATATCGGACTTTACAACTTCATCTGAAATATACATTACAAGTCAACTTTAAATATTAATAGCTCTACAATCCACATTGTGACTGACATAGTCTAATTCAAGCTGTAAAACTCTCCAGATTTAAAGTCTAAGAGGTAGCACAACTATATCCAAGACAGAGTAAACCCAACCCCTACTCCAACGGAGTAGGATGCACCAAAACATCTCACCGCGTCTATCTGAGTCAAGACCAAAACATCTCAACGCGTCTATCTGAGTCAGGAATAAGGAACTTGGAGATCGTTATGACCGACATCGACTAGCACTAAAAAGTAGATGGAGAACTCGAAAAGCATGAAAACAGAAGGCTTAAGAAAATCATAGGATCCCTTTGGAGGAACCCACCCAGCTAGCCATAGGTCCTGAAAAGGTCTTGGACCTGTCGTTACCTTTCCGCTTCAAGACCTCCGGGGCCTCACTACATGTGGAGGAGCCCATTGATGTGCAGCAGTTCAAGTACCTCAAACAGAGGCATCTCCCACCAAAATCGGCCTACGATATCTTTCCACCATTCTTAATCCTAGAAAAAACATCCAAAAAGAAAAGGAAAAGAGAAAACTAAGGAGAAGAGGAAGGAGAGATAAGGGAGGGAGGGGCCTCCCTTCCCCTGCGTTGTTAATTTAGATCTTTGTAGCTTTTAGAGAGAATGAGGACTCTCTCTCTCTCTAAAAACTAGGGCCGGCTATGTAAATACTTTTCTTCTTACTTCAACCAAAACAACATCTATATATATATAAATATTGGAATAATAAAGAAATGTTGTTGTGCCTTGAGAAAAAAAATTAAAAAAAACTAACTCAGCTTAAATCATTACAACATTCATGTATACATGCATGTTTCCTTTTTATGCATATGGGATGTATGTATGTACAGAAGAAAAATTAAAGAAGTGCATGCACTAGATCTTGCAGTTTAAATTGTTAAAAAATAATTTGAGAATTAAATTAATAAGCTGCTAGCTAGCTAGCTAATCCGAAAACTGCACGAATTAATAAAAAAATACTAACAGATCACAAAAAATTAAGCTTGGATCTGCAGGAACAAGCTGAGACCATGCACGCCCAAAAAGCTAGTAATGTTGTTGACCTATATATACATCTAACTCGTCCTTTTTTTCATTTAAATATTTCAGGGCTTTAACTTTAGGGTTGTTGGCATATTGGACCACTGGTTCTATTGGTGCGCATGAGAGGTTGACAATTTATCTCGAAGGAAAAAAGCCAAAAGAAACTCTTGATAGAGCATTTGCAATGGCAAGTAAATTTTAACCAAAACTTGAGATTTTAGCTAAAGTCAAAATTTTTAGAGTGGTTAATCTACGTTGGAGTACTAGTTATAATAAAGTCAAAATAATAACATAATATTATATATTTTAATAATTTTTTTTAATATTTTGAAAATTAAATTTTAACAAAATAAAATAAATTATTTATCTTATATCTCAACAAAACTTTATTTACATATTTTCAAGAGCATGTACATGAGCATTTGCAAGCATACAAGTCTTCTTTAGCTGGACTTTTCGACTTTAGCACAATTTGTAAGACTACAGCTTTCATATTCGTGATAAAAAAGGAAAAACACTACTAAAAATACAGAGAAAAAAAGAAAGGAAAGTGAAGAACTATTAAACGAGGGAAGGAAAATGTTTGTTGGGAATAATTATATAGTAAAATAATAATTTAGAGATGAACAGTGACTAGTTAAATTTAAAAAAAGATATAAAATTATAATAACTCAAAAATAGACTTTTGGATGTTTGCCTAGGCCAATGCAGCCTACTTTTAAACTACTTAATCAAATTTTGACTAGTAACTGACATTTGGCTAAACCAATAACCGTGCTTATAAATAGAAAATATTTATGGCGGAAATTAAACCATTTTATTAATCATTATGTGTATTGTTTTTGGTTGTTGGACATGCACGCATGCATGTATTTATTAACTGATCATGATGAAATACTTTTATTTATCAGAAAAAATAAGTATCTTGACAAGTGGGCAATTAGATCCCTCGAAAACAATGCCCCCATTAATTTTAGTACTCACCGGTTAGTTACATCCTATTAATACCTTCCCCACAGTAGTACTGCTCATGTATGGTATTGATCATCGAATAAATAAATAAATCGAATTAAATTTGTGTAAGGGAATCTTGACAAGTGGGCAATTACAACCTGCGACAAGTTTCCTGAGTTGCCTGCAATTTGCATGCAAACTGTTGCGGGTACTGTTAGGCTCAGTGTGGATATTAAGATGATTTCATCTTATTTCATCTCATCATTATAATTTTATTAAATTTTTACATAAAATGTAATAAATAATTTCAATTTTTCAAATTTTAAAATAATATTATTATTAAAAATAATATTTTAATAATATTTTATTCAATTCTTTTAAAACTATCTCATTTTATATAAGATGATTTTATATGAATTGAATAAAATATTATTTTTTAATATTATTATTATTTTATAATTTAAAAAAATTAAATTATTTATTATATTTTATGTAAAAATTTAATAAAATTATAATGATGGGATGAATTACAAAAACCAAACCGGAGAATATTTGATTAACTTATGTATATAAAATGTATTGGAGGGGATGAAACAATATTATCTATCCTAGCTATACCCACTTTGACGTTTTCTTGGTTATCCGAAAGCTTTAAGAATGAGGACAAAAGCTATATATATAGCTAGCTAGGACGGGAATTCCCATGGCGTTGCATGTTGTATATCTTTTGTGCGACAGCCAACACCTATGATCAATCTCACATCATACGAAATTCATTCATTTATTCTTTTTAGTTTTTCGGTTTTTTAATGTTATTTGTTTTCATTCAATTAGTTTTTAAATAACTTTTACGTATCTAGCTAGAGGATGATATGCGAAATTGAACTAAAAACAACTACTCTTCATACATAGCATTAATTGAATAAGTTGTATTAACAAAATAACAAGTTATTGAACTAATATTTAAAAAAATTGATATTTACAGTTTTAAGATATGCATGCAAATTTCGTGTCCTCACTTTAAAAAAACTAGTTAAATTTGTAATCTATATGAAATAAATTATTTTTTTAATAATAAATCTCACTTTTAATAGGACTTGCAGACCATAAGATTGTTTCTAACATTATTCAAATTTCAATAGAAGAAAAAAAATATAAAATCCCCGGCCTTTCACCTACTAATACCCACTTAAACTACCGAAAAATTGTAGTCTAGTCACTAAAAAACTTGACATAAATATTTTTTATTAAATATTAAAGAAGAAATTCTCTAAAAATATTTGTATCATATATAAATATTACGTCAAATGAGATTTCTTAACATTGCCTCAAACTAGCGAAGTTTCCAGAGAGTACTGAAATATCTATGCTAGCTATATATTCACGAAAATAGAATCATATATTAGTATATATAAGTTTAGCATCATGATTAAAATGGGAATGGGTGTTATTGGAAGAAGAAAAAATCTATGCATAAGCCTACACACCACACACCATAACTTTTTTTATTTTTTTTTATTTTTTTCTCTTATTAAATGTGTATTATATGGATGATGAATAAAAAAATATAAATGTTTCAAAAAGACTAAAATAAATAAATAAATAAATTGAAAAAAAATTTAAAAAAATAAAAAACGATTTGGTGTATAGTGTGTAGGCTTATACATAGCAATGCTCTTGAAAGAAACCATAAGGCAGAGATTCTAATTTCTCTGTATGCTGCAAAGGAATTTATAGGTAAACCTGACCTAGCTGATACCTACCTGACCTAGCTGAAGCTTGTGCATGCTTTATGGAGGGCAATGGAGCTTTATAGAGAACTGAATATAAAGAAAGTAACCTTTGAAGGAGATGCTCATCAGAAAGTGATGATCAATTCTATAAAGGAAAGGGAGGATCGATACATATATGGTCATGGATGGGGCAACTGATGGAAGACATAAGACATTTATATATATATATATATATATCTTCTCTCAAAGATCAGATTGGGAAGTTAGATTAATTATCTACTGAGAAGGCAATAGTGTGGCTCATGACTTAAGAGGGCATTCCAGATTTTGATGGAGATCGAGAACAATGTTGGATTGAAGTTGGACCACCTGGAATTCATGTTTCCCTTGTAAAAAAAGATATGGATTGTATTGATTAAGCTGATCATTATTAATGAATGAGAAGAAGAATTCTGATGATGTTTCAAAAAAAAATCCTCAGCACCCCCTTATATATATTTATATAAATATATATATATGTATATATATGCCTTTGGGAAAAAGGACAAAAGGAAAGTCACTTTTGCTTCACGAACCACATCATCAAATTTTATAAAAGATAAACGACACTAATTTGAATTTTGCAGCAACATTTGACCAATATAAAGTATCTATATGATAAGACCCTTAAGAAATTAATTTTTATTTTTTCTAAAAAAAAAAAAACAGAAAGAAAGGAACACAAAATAAAGGCAATCCAC